>JAXCGZ010006112.1:0-5000 GCA_037179515.1 Halocaridina rubra
ACAAACACCACCAGCACAAAGAGCACCACCACTCTCCATTGTACTAAGTATGGTCAAGATTAGAGCTACTGGAAGCACGTCCTCACTGGATGAACCCAGGAACTAAACTGATGGTAGGAGATGGTAGGAGAATATATATATATTAATTTTTCATGTACAACTCCTTAAGAGATTATGAAACTTAAGCAAAATGCCTTCTATAATGTTGCAAATTATATATGATTTATTTTTTATTACTGCATACACAGAGACAAACTTTTTATATTTTTTCAGATACCCGTTTATGTTATATAGTTTTTTGTGTTGAAGAATTCTTTAATATCTTAATCCCTTTGATATATTATAATTAAAGAGTTTTGAAAAAGATTATCTAGTGATAATTATTGTTAATTACTATCATTGTCATGAAATTTATAATTACAATTGAGCTAATTAAGATAATTGAGATTCGCAGAGCTTATATGTAGAGTTTGAAATTTAAAAATAATGATATTTAAGTCCTTTAAAGTTATTTATTAATAATCGATAATTGTAATTTTGTTGATAATAGTTGAGATATTATCACATATGATCGTAGTATTTTGCTTAGATTTCATCAGGGGTATGTTGACATATAGCGAGTGTGTGCTTCGACTCAACTCTCTGAATTATAGAAAGAGAAAAGATTGTCATAATAGACAAGGATGTGAATGCTCATTTCAGTAAAGTCCTTTGCAATGTTAAACAGAAAGGAATGGATTTGTGCTGCGATATTTCTGCAGTTGTACACTAAGTCATTTTGGTTTTTTGTTCGTTTTAGATATTAGAAAATGACTGCAGTTGCGCTCTGTCCATTTGAATAGTTGGGCAGCAAGTCAAGTCATAAAGAAGGGTCTTACAAGAGAAATTATAAGTTTTTTTGAAGAAAAAATTTAAATTCTCTCTCTCTCTCTCTCTCTCTCTCTCTCTCTCTCTCTCTCTCTCTCTCTCTCTCTCTCTCTCTCTCTCTCTCTCTCTCTCTCTCTCTCTCTCTCTCTCTCTCTCTCTCTCTCTCTCTCTCTCTCTCTCTCTCTCTCTCTCTCATCCTTTTACCCTTTACATACTTAAAAATGTTATTCCTCTGTGTTGACAGTGTATTATGATCATTGATTCTTTTTAAATTCCTTTGCAAACTTGCTAGATGATAAGCGTGCCCAAGTTTTATTTCAGTTGAAAAGTTTTTTCATGTTGATATTGCATAAATACTGACAAGACATCAGTAGAACTGATTACTATCTGAGTTTTTCTATCACATATTGCAACTATTTTAGAAATTAGATAAAACTCCCAGTGACAAATTGGGCAACCAGAAAGTTGATGCTTATGCTCCATATATATATTATACAGATATATATACATATTATGACTGCAGGAATTCGAATAGCCAAAGTAGACAGTGCTAGAAAGAGCATCGTTGTGAAGTATGAGTGTAACACTCTGTTCTTACTTCGAAATGCCAGTCTCAATTGCATATGTGCTGCTATTTCAGAGTAGTAGTGTTATTATTATGTAAGCTGTTATTGTTGCTATCACTCCATGGCCTTTTGCATAATTGTTATTTTAGTAAATTCTATCAGCAGTAACCAAATGAGTTGTATCCTTTATCTTGAATTCATGCTTGATGTTACTGTAGTCACTGCTAATAAGAATATTTCTTTTGTGGCTGTTCTCAGCATTTAACGACTGTTCTTTTTGATATCTTTAGTAGAGTAATGTTATGTATCAGTTACTCAGCTAAGTCCTAAGTATCTTAGAATAATAATTTAATGGTGTAGACACATACTTACCATTACCACTCTATTTCCAGGCAGCCCCAACCTGCAATTTTCAAATTTGATTTTCACAGACCAGTCCCTTTTACCCAGGGGAGAGATTGCAATCGCCTCCAGATGATGGGAGACGAAGTATGCCCTCCGGATGCAGACAAAAGGCATTTGTTTGTGTGCAGAGGTCATATGTATTCTTTCTGCAATTGTATTAGTGACATTAGGATCTAATTTCTGTCTTTGGAATCCACTTCAGTGTGAGCATATTTTTCAGCTACTGGAGTGTGAGGCGCTTTAAAGGGGCAGGAGCGTGCGAGATGGTTATATTCAAGGGCTACCTCAAGAGTCGCTTGAAATCGGGCGGGAGGGGCTCCGGTTAAGCTGGATGATGCATCGACGCCCTGGATAAGATTAGGAAAAGGGGTGCAGTTCCTGTGATGTGTGGTATTCTCCCTAGGCTTAGCCAAAGTTCAGAGTGGTGGTCTCGAGCTATAGGAGTAAATGCTAGGATGAAAGTCTTCTGTCGGGAGAATAATATAGGTTTTATAGACGGGTGGGATCACTTCACTAGTCGTAAGCATATGTATGCAAGGGATGGAGTGCATCTTTCTAATTCAGGTGTCTCGGTATTGGCTAGTATGATAGACAGAGAGGTAGGGGGGTTTTGTTAGACACAAATAATGAAATGATTAATACTTGTGCAGAGAAATTAGTCAGTAAGGGTTCAGTAAATAGTGGGTCAAATAACTGGGAGTCTAAGGATAAGAACCATTTGTTACATAGAACAAATATTAACAAAAAGAATAGCCACAAGAAGGGTGAAGCTAGAGAAAGTTTAAAAGTATATTATACAAATAGCCGTAGTTTAGGTAACAAGATAGAAGAACTGAGAGCCATAGTATGTAGTGAGAGACCGGATATAATATGCATTAGTGAAAGTTGGATTAAATTAGAAAGCAAACACCTTAAAGCTGAGTACATAATTACAGGATATAAACTTTATAATGCTGATCGTAGTGCAGATAAAAGAGGGGGAGGGGTAATTATGTATATTAAAGATAACCTCAGAAGCTGCATTAAGTCTGGAATTAAGACAAATCTAAATTCAGAAACCTTATGGGTTGAAATTAAAAATAATATAGAAAGTCTAGTTGTAGGAGTAGTCTACAGACCACCTGATCTAGATAATATAGAGTCGCAAGTTATATACGATGAAATTTCTAAAGTGAGCAGGTCAAATAGAGTTTGCATTGTAGGCGATTTTAATTTTAGACATATTAACTGGGAAACCATAACAGGTGATAGTAGCTCTAAGGAGTTTTTGGAAGTAGTAGAAGACAATTTCCTTTCTCAGCATGTACATGAAGCAACACGGGGGGTGAATACACTAGATTTAGTTCTTAGTAATAGAGAGAATATGGTTACAAATTTAGAAGTTGGTGAAAAATTGGGCAACAGTGACCATGATTCCATTAGATTTAACATCATTTTCAAGGAAACTATAAAGGAAAATAAGAATATTGTTCCAAACTTTAGAGCAGGAGATTTTGAGGGCTTAAAAACTAAATTATCTAATGAGGTATGGGAAGGGATTTCTGGGGTACAGATGTGGGTAGTTAATCCAGCAGGTCAGGTCGCAGGTAGCGGATTACCCCGAAATTTGGGTACCACATGCCAAGGATTATCACAAGATAAGATCAATACATTAAATTCTCTCACAGGAAAGAACAGTAGCCCGTCAGTTAATATAAATTTGGATGAGGAATATAACAATTTTGTCATGACTCTTAAGAATAGTCAGAGAGACTATATTCCCATGAAACATTGCAGATCAAGAAAAAATGACCCTAAATGGATGAACAATAGAATAAAGAATCTTATAGGTATTAAAAGAGGAATATACAGGAAACTAAAAAGAGGTGAAGAGCAGGTGAGGCAGCAATATTTACAGTTAAACAGGGAAGTTAAAAAGATAGTTAGAGAGTCGAAAAGAAAATACGAAGTTCGAATAGCAGGAGAAGCTAAAGAAAATCCTAAAGGGTTTTATCAACATTATCAAACAAAATTTAAGGAAAAAGTCGGACCAATTGAAGTAGCCAATGGCCATATCACAGATGACGATAAAGTGATGTGTACATGTTTAAATGATTATTTCTTATCTGTATTTACAAATGAAAACTTGGAAAATATTCCGGAAGTAGAATCCATTTACAGAGACAGTCCCGATAATATACTTAGTTCAATAAATATTACGAGAGAGGAGGTAATAAAAGAAATAGATAAATTAAAGGCTCATAAATCTCCGGGACCTGATGGAATATATGCTAGAATATTAAAGGAATGCAAGGAAGAGCTTAGTTGTCCTCTAACTGCATTATTTAATAATTCAATAAAATTAGGATCGGTACCCATGGAGTGGAAATTGGCAGACGTGGTACCAATATTTAAAAAAGGAGAACGTGTTAAAAAGAATAATTATAGGCCGGTAAGTTTAACGTCAACAGTGGGTAAGATTCTAGAATCCATAATTGCAAATAAAATAAGGGCACATCTAGAATTACACAGACTGATAAAACTTTCACAACACGGGTTTCTTAAGGGTTTTTCGTGCCTTACAAACTTACTGTCTTTTTATTCAGAAGTTTACGAGGCAGTAGATTGTGGCAAAGAATATGATACAATATATCTAGATTTTAGCAAAGCTTTTGATAGAGTTCCTCACAAAAGATTAGTTAAAAAGCTGGAAGCTCATGGTATAGGAGGAGCTGTGCTCAGATGGATCAAACAATGGTTAAAAGACAGAAAACAGAGGGTTTGCATAAATGGAGAGAAATCAGAGTGGGGCTCGGTTACAAGCGGGATACCACAAGGCTCGGTACTGGGTCCTCTATTATTCATCGTATATCTAAATGATCTGGATTCGGATATCAGTAGTAACCTAAGTAAATTCGCAGACGACACTAAAATAGGTAGAACTATAAATGGAAAAGAAGACATTCATGCTTTACAGGAAGATCTAAATAGATTATCTGAATGGTCGGACAAATGGCAAATGGAATTTAATGTTGAAAAATGTAAAGTAGTTAAAATGGGTACTATAAAAGACAATACTAGTTATAAGCTAAATAACCATGAAATCATGAGTTCTCAGTGTGAAAGGGATTTGGGAGTTCTTGTGAGTAGTAGTCTTAAGCCAAGAGAGCAATGCACAGCAGT
>JAXCGZ010006112.1:10000-15000 GCA_037179515.1 Halocaridina rubra
GATGGACTTCCAAATGAAACAGTTACAACAGCAGTGACTAGAAGAGAGGTAGAGCAGGCAGTAAGCAGAATGAAAAATGGAAAGGTAGCAAGACCTGATAAGATACCAGTGGAGGCATGAAAAAGTCTTGGAGAGGAAGGCTTAGATATCTTGTGGGTCTTGATGCAAAAGATCTTTAGTCAAGTAAAGATGCCAGAGGAGTGGAGAGGAATCCTAATCATCCCAATCTAAAAAGGGAAGAGGAACATTCAGGAGAGTGGAAACTATGGAGGTATAAAGTTGTTAAGCCATACTGTGAAGATATGGAAGATCATAGAGAGGAGACTCTGAGAGGAAACGACAATTGGGGATGAACAGTTTGGCTTGATGACAGGAAGATGGACACTGGATGCCATATTTGTCTTGAGACGAATAATGGAAAAACATCGGGAGAAACAGAAAGGACTGCGTATGCTCATTATTGATCTGGAAAAGGCATATGATCGAGTACCACGTCAAGAGGTGTGGAGGTGTATTAGAGAAAAGGGAAACCCCGAGAAATATGTAAGAATCATCCAAGATATGTATGAGAGGGCAAAGGTAAATGTTAAGAGCAGTGTGGGCTTGACAAAAAGTCTCTCAGTAAATGTTGGTCTGCATCAAGGATTTGCTTTGAGCCCATATCTATTTGATCTGGTCAGGGATTTAGTAACCCAGGGTATTAGAGATCAGTCACCATGGTGTATGCTTTTTGCAGATGTGTAGCAACAGACAAGAGGTAGTGGAGGAGAAGCTTGAGGAGTGGAGAAGAGTGATAGAGGATAGAGGACTGAGAATCAACAGCAAGAAGAGTACTTGAGGTTGAGAGATGATGAGGATGGGGAGGTCAATTTGCAGGGGGAGGTGTTGAAAAGAGTTGAAAAGTTCAAGTATTTGGGATCAACAGTAGCAGAGAATGGTGACCTACAGCCAGAAATAACCCACAGCATGCAAGTGGGATGGAAGAACTGGAAGAAAGTGTCTGGGGTGCTGTGCGACAGGAGAATAAGGATTAAGTTGAGGGGTTAAGTGCATAAGACAGCTGTGAGACCTGCGATGATGTATGGAGCAGAGGCATGGGCAATAAAGGAGACACAAGAGAAATAACTGGATGTGGCAGAGATGAGGATGTTGAGATGGATGTGTGGGGTGACAAGAAACGATAAGATCAGAAACGAAGTAATTAGAGGTACCTCAAAAGTTAAAGAAATATCAGATAAGATACAAGAAAGTAGACTAAGGTGGTATGGTCATGTCATTAGGAGGGATGAACAATATGCTGGGAGGAGGAGGATGGAAATGGATATACAGGGAAGGATAGGGAGGGGGAGACCAAAGTGTAGGTGGATGGATTGCATCAACGACGACCTACGATATAAAGGTTTGTTGGGTGATGAGGTATGGGACAGGAACATATGGAGAACACTGGCCAAAAACAAAGACCAGACATAAAAGTAGGAAAAGATATAGACGAAGAAAATTATTACTATTATCATTATTATTATTATTACTATTATTATTATTATTATTATTATTATTATTATTATTATTATTATTATTATTATTATTATTATTATTATTATTATTATTATTATTATTATTATTATCATTATTATTATTATTATTATTATTATTATTTATTATTATTATTATTATTATTATTATTATTATTATTATTATTATTATTATTATTATTATTATTATTATTATTATTATTATTATTAGTTATTATTATTATTATTATTATTATTATTATTATTATTATTATTATTATTATTATTATTATTATTATTATTATTATTATTTTTATTATTATTATTAGTATTATTAGCATTATTATTATTATTATTATTATTATTATTATTATTATTATTATTATTATTATTTTTATTATTATTATTATTATTATTATTATTATAATAATAATAATAATAATAATAATAATAATAATATTAATATTATTATTATTATTATTATTATTATAATTATAATAATAATAATAATAATAATATTATTATTATTATTATTATTATTATTATTATGATTATCATTATTATTATTATTATTATTATTATTATTATTATTATTATTATTATTATTATTATTATTATTATTATTATTATTATTATCATTACTAATTTTACTATTATTATTATTATTATTATTACTATTATTATTTTTATTATTATTATTATTATTATTATTATTATTATTATTATTATTATTATTATTATTATTATTATTATTTTTTTTTTTTTTTTATTATTATTATTATTATCATTATTATTATTATTATTATTATTATTATTATTATTATTATTATTATTATTATTATTATTATTATTATTATTATTATTATTATTATTATTATTATTATTATTATTATTATTATTATTATTATTATTATTATTATTATTGTTATTATTATTACAGAAAATATGATAAAAATAATTATATTAGTCATAATTATAATAATATTGATAATAATAACAACAATAATAAGAATAGAAATAATAATACTAATAAAAAGAGACGACTAAAAGTGGGCAGGGCGAGGGGACTGGGAATCCCCCATTGAATTAACCTCCCACGAGACGTCAAAAAAGAAGGAGAGTATAGGGGAGAGTAACTTCTTTCCAAACTCTTGTTTTGGGATGTCTGAATGTGCACGGTTGTAGTACGATAGAAAGCAAAGGATGTGAGATTGGCACTGAGTGAGACGAAGATGAAAGGAAAAGGAGAAGTGGCATTTGGTAAGGTGACAAGTAGGATGTCTGGGGTTGAAAGAGGGAGAGCGAGAGAAGGTATGGCATTATTGCTGAGTGAATGGAGGATACAAACGGTAGTGCAATGGAAAGAAGTGTCATCTAGGCTGATGTGGGTGAGGGCTAGGATAGGTAGGGAATGTTGGGCCTTTGTTAGTGTTTATGGACCAGGATGTGAGAGAAGTGAGAAAGAGCAAGATAAATTCTGGAATGAGTTAACTAGGTGTGTGAATGGTCTGAGAAGAAGGAACTATGTAGTTGTGTTGGGTGACTTGAATGCCAGAGTGGGTGATGGAGAGGTAGAAGGGGTTGTAGGAAAGTATGGGGTACCAGGTGGGAATGAGAGTGGCGAGAGACTGTTAGATATATGTGTGTGGAACAAGAGTTGGTCATGGGTAATAGCTTTTTCAAGAAGAAGTTAATAAATAAGTATACATGGATGAGAGTGGCAATTGGAAGAGTGAAAGAAAGAGCGTTGATGGATTATGTGTTGGTAGCAAAAGGAATGATTGGTAGAGTGAAAGGTGTGCATGCATTTAGGGGCGTGGCTACTGGGATGTGATCATTTTTTGATTGAAGCGAAGGTGGTAGTAGCAGAAGAGTGGGGAATAGAGTGGGGGGATGTAGAAGGTAAATGGTGAAGGTGGAAGAGTTGAAAATCCAGAGAAGAGACAAGAATATCAGGACAGGTTGAAAGTGGCATATGCAAAGGTGAAAAAAAGATAAGTTGGGGAGTTAGAGGAGAAATTGGGGTTGATGAAAGAAGGTTTCGTGGGACATGCAAGTGATGAGTGTGGAAAGAGGTTTGTTGGAGGTGGCATGAGGAGGGGCAGCAAGCGGTGGAATGATGGGGTGGAAATGAAGGTGGAATGGAAAAAGCGGGCTTTTGAGGAATGACTGCAGTGTAACAGTAGGGAGAAGTATGAAGATATAGGGGGAAAAATGTGGACACCAAGCGGAAGGTAGAGGAAGAGAAGAGGTTGGCATATGTTATATGGTTACAGGATTTTAGTAATTCATATGAAGAGAATAAAAATAAGCTTTGGAAAGAAGTGAAGAGAGTAAGGAAGGGTGGATCGAGGATGGAAGGGACAGTGAAAGATGTGAAAGAACAGAAGTTAAGAGGGAGCGATGCAAGGAAAAGATGGGAAGAATATTTTCAGTGCTTGCTAAATGTTGAGGAAGATAGAGAGGCAGCTATAGTGGCAGTGGGGGGTGTTCAAGTGCCAGTAATGGGAGATGAAAATGAGAGAGAGATTACAAGAGAGGAGGTGAGAAGGGCATTGGAGAAAATGAAAGCAGGTAAAACACCTGGAATGGATGGCGTGACAGAGGAGATGTTGAATGAAGGGAGTGTGACTTCATTGGAATGGTTAGTGAGAGTGTTTAATATATGCTTTATGCTGCCAATGGTGCCAGTGAAATGGGCGATTACTTGTATAGTGCCCCTATACAAAGGTAAGGGAGATGTGTATGAGTGAAGTAATTTTAGGGGTATAAGTTTGTTGAGTGTGGTAGGAAAAGTGTATGGTAGGATACTGATTAATAGGATTAGGGATAAGACAGAAAATGTGATCGCAGAAGTGCAGAGTGGTTTTAGGAGAGGTAGAGTTTGCATAGATCAGATTTTTATAGTTAGGCAGTTATTTGAGAAATATTTCGATAGAAATAAAGAATATTTTGCATTTTTCGATTTGGAGAAAGCGTATGATGGAGTTGATAAAGAGGCAATGTGGAATATTTTGAGGTTATATGGAATTGATGATAGACTGTTGCAAGCAGTAAAGAGTTTGTATGAGGGCAGTAGAGCTTTGGTTATTGTAGGGAATGAAGTGAGTAAGTGGTTTCCAGTGAGTGTGGGACTGTGACAGGGATGTGTGTGTCACCATGGCTGTTCAATTTGTATATTGATGGAGTTGTAAGAGAGGTGAATGAGCGAGTGCGTGGTCGAGGCTTGAGATTGGTAGATGGGGATGATAGTGAGTGGCAGCTGAATCAGTTGTTCTTTGCAGATGATACTGTGGTTATGGCAGATATAGAGGAGAAGCTGTGTCAGTTAGTGTCAGAATTTGGAATGGTGTGTGAGAGAAGGAAGTTGCGAGTGAATGTGGGACATAGTAAGGTTATGAGGTGTACAAGAAATGAGGATGGTGCTGGATTGAATGTTATGTTGAATGGAGAGGCACTTGAGGAAGTTGATCAGTTTAAGTATTTAGG
>JAXCGZ010006112.1:20000-22500 GCA_037179515.1 Halocaridina rubra
GGAATTGGAAACATTGGTAATAAACCTGGATGATAAAATTCGGACTATGGATAGAGAAGTGAAAGAAAATGAAACACTCAGAGAAGAAATAAGATTTTTGGAGGAAGCAAATAAAGCACAAGAGCAAGAGTGAAAAGAACTAGAAAAAATTAATAAAGAAGCTATAATGGTAAAAGAGTGAACTAGAGACCAACATTTCTAAACAAAAAGATAACCAACAGCTGAATGCAATACGAATGAATTGAAAGTTAATTTCCTGCTCTCTTCTGAGAGAGACGAGATTGCAGCTGGAATGTCCAGATAAAGGAAAACATCGAACAGTTTAGAAGAGTTTCAGGAGCTGAATATGGAACATGATGCCATGAAAACTTACTTTGCAGATGCACTAAAAGGGAATGTGGCAGTAAAGGAGGCTGTGAGGGTGGTGGCACTGGAAAACATACAAGCAGTTGACTATAAAGAAACAGGAATAGAAAAAATGAAAGACGTTGTGATGGAAAGGGCTAATCAACTAATTAAGCAGAAAGATTGTGGTAATTATATGCAAAGGCGAATTCCAGGAGCCAAATTGGCAGGGGAGACTTGAAGAAAATAAAGCAAGGATTTTGGACCTGATAAGGAAGCTTGGAGTAGTTTGTGGACCTGAGGATATTGTAAACTTTCACCAACTAGGTAAATATTCTAGGAATGGAAAGCAAAGACCAATGAAAGTAACCTTTGAGAGAGGGTACACATGTAGAGGAATATTGATGAGAAAAATAAGCCTAAAGACCTTCAATAACTCAAAACAGTGTTAATTTGTCCATAGAGAACACAGGAAGAGATGGAAAGGATCAAAAACTTTTCGTAAGAGGCTAGATGGTTAAATTAGGAGAGAAATTAATAAGAAAAGACATGTTTTCATTTCAGAGTCCTTCCAGACAAAGGAAAGATAAGGAAGAGAATGATAGAAGATCAGGGATTAGGGCCTCATTAGGACTGCTGTACACAAATGCTGATGGAATAACTGGTAAGCCAGTAGAACTAAAAGATAGTATTCACAGCAGTAAGGCAGATATAGTGGCACTTACAGAGACTAAGCTAAGTGAGAATTTAAACAATGTCAAAGGTTTTCCTAAGGGCTTCAGAATATTAAGGGTTTAAAGATCTGAGAGGACTGCTGTAGGGATAGCACTGCTCAAAAGTGAAAGGCTTCAGGCTGAAGAAATAAACTATGCTATAGAAAGTGAGTTTAAGAACTTTCTTGTTGCTCACATAAATACTGGGTCAGAAAGCATTATAATAACTTTTGTATATAACCTACTAGGGAACCAACATAGGCTAGAAGTTTATGAGGAAAGTCATACAGGCACTATTAAAGTCATACACTCAGTTGTTAGCATTGAATGGGAATGAAAATGTAGGATTTTGATTATGAGAGATTTTAATTATAGAGAGATAGATTGGAGAAATCTTGACCCACACAGTGGTGAGGACTCATTTGGGGCAAGATTCCTAGATTTTGTACAAGGGAATATTCTGCAACAACATGTACTGGAACCATCGAGGGAAAGGGGTGGGGATGAGCCATCGCTACTTCATCTTGTGTTCACAGATAATGTGTTGGATATTGAAAAAATTGAGTATGACCCACCAATTGGAAAGAGTGACCACTGTGTGTTGTTGATGGAGCATATCATCGAAGATGTTTTGCCTGAGAGTAGAGGCACTGAGGACACGAGGAAGAACCATCCAAAAGAAGCTTTTTGCAGTTATTGGCTGGAGGACCTCATTTTACAACAAATCTGTCCAAGAAAAATAGGACATCTTTTGTGATGAATATGGAAGATAGTAGATTGCTACATACCTCTTACCAAAATACCAGTACTTCATGCCAGAAAGAAATGGTTCAATAATGAGTGTAAGGGAGCTAAGGAGCGGAGAGACAAATATTGGAAAAGGTATAGGAGGAGAAAAAATATAAATGCCTTGCACACTTATTACAGTACAAGAAATGATTACCTAATTCAAAGAAGAGAGGCAGAGATAGACTATGAAAGGATATCACCAGGAGGGCTAAAGAAAATCCAAACCTTTTCTACAGCTTTATCAGAGGAAAACTGAAGGTAAAAGAACAGGTTTTAAAGCTTAAGAGAGCGGATGGAAGCATCACTTGGATGGATGAAGAGATCTACAAAGAATTGAACAAGGAGTTTCATTCAGTATTTACAGTAGAAAATACCTCCCACTGATGGAGTTAGATGTCCATAGAGCTACAGGTCCTAATGATATATCCCATTATGTACTTAAGATATGTGCTAATTCAATATCAGTGGCAGTAACTATATATTTAAAAAGTCGCTAGATTCAGTGAGATTCCAATATGCGGGAAACAATAGAACGTGATAAATATCTTCAAAAAGGGAAGGAGGGATACAGCTCTAAACTATAGATCTGTTTCCTTGACCAACATAGTTTGCTAATTTAGGAAGAAACTATTAAGGAAACATATCGCTCTTCA
>JAXCGZ010006112.1:27500-67156 GCA_037179515.1 Halocaridina rubra
GAATCCAACCTTATAGCTTATATCTGCTATACTTAGGAATGAACGCATTCTAACTGAATGCCACTATGTTCATATTACAGATTCCCCAACCTCACTCGTGGGTTCATTTTAGCATTTAATTCAATTCCCAATCTCATTCGGGTCATGAAATAACCAATTAAGCACATTAAATATGTGAAAACATGAATCATTTTTTAACCCAACCGGGACTCGAACCTAGGACTTATGATTACTAAGTTAAGGCGCAACCACTACACCACAGAAGCTTAAAAGGAATCCAACCTTATAGCTTATATCTGCTATACTTAGGAATGAACGCATTCTAACTGAATGCCACTATGTTCATATTACAGATTCCCCAACATCACTCGTGGGTTCATTTTAGCATTTAATTCAATTCCCAATCTCATTCGGGTCATGAAATAACCAATTAAGCACATTACATATGTGAAAACATGAATCATTTTTTAACCCGACCGGGACTCGAACCTAGGACTTATGATTACTAAGTCAAGGCGCTACCACTACACCACAGAAGGTTAAAAGGAATCCAACCTTATAGCTTATATCTGCTATACTTAGGAATGAACGCATTCTAACTGAATGCCACTATGTTCATATTACAGATTCCCCAACCTCACTCGTGGGTTCATTTTAGCATTTAATTCAATTCCCAATCTCATTCGGGTCATGAAATAACAAATTAAGCACATTACATATGTGAAAACATGAATTATTTTTTAACCCGACCGGGACTCGAACCTAGGACTTATGATTACTAAGTCAAGGCGCTACCACTACACCACAGAAGGTTAAAAGGAATCCAACCTTATAGCTTATATCTGCTATACTTAGGAATGAACGCATTCTAACTGAATGCCACTATGTTCATATTACAGATTCCCCAACCTCACTCGTGGGTTCATTTTAGCATTTAATTCAATTCCCAATCTCATTCGGGTCATGAAATAACCAATTAAGCACATTACATATGTGAAAACATGAATCATTTTTTAACCCGACCTGGACTCGAACCTAGGACTTATGATTACTAAGTCAAGGCGCTACCACTACACCACAGAAAGTTAAGAGGAATCCAACCTTACAGCTTATATCTGCTATACTTAGGAATGAACGCATTCTAACTGAATGCCACTATGTTCATATTACAGATTCTTCAACCTCACTCGTGGGTTCATTTTAGCATTTAATTCAATTCCCAAACTCATTCGGGTCATGAAATAACCAATTAAGCACATTACATATGTGAAAACATGAATCATTTTTTAACCCGACCGGGACTCGAACCTAGGACTTATGATTACTAAGTCAAGGCGCTACCACTACACCACAGAAGGTTAAAAGGAATCCAACCTTATAGCTTATATCTGCTATACTTAGGAATGAACGCATTCTAACTGAATGCCACTATGTTCATATTACAGATTCCCCAACCTCACTCGTGGGTTCATTTAAGCATTTAATTCAATTCCCAATCTCATTCGGGTCATGAAATAACCAATTAAGCACATTACATATGTGAAAAAATGAATCATTTTTTAACCCGACCGGGACTCGAACCTAGGACTTAAGATTACTAAGTCAAGGCGCTACCACTGCACCACAGAAGGTTGAAAGGAATACAACCTTATAGCTTATATCTGCTAAACTTAGGAATGAACGCATTCTAACTGAATGCAACTATGTTCATATTACTAGGTTCGAGTCCCGGTCGGGTTAAAAAATGATTCATGTGCTTAATTGGTTATTTCATGACCCGAATGAGATTGGGAATTGAATTAAATGCTAAAATGAACCCACGAGTGAGGTTGGGGAATCTGTAATATGAACATAGTGGCATTCAGTTAGAATGCGTTCATTCCTAAGTATAGCAGATATAAGCTATAAGGTTGGATTCCTTTTAACCTTCTGTGGTGTAGTGGTAGCGCCTTGACTTAGTAATCATAAGTCCTAGGTTCGAGTCCCGGTCGGGTTAAAAAATTATTTATGTTTTCACATATGTAATGTGCTTAATTGGTTATTTCATGACCCGAATGAGATTGGGAATTGAATTAAATGCTAAAATGAACCCACGAGTGAAGTTGGGGAATCTGTAATATGAACATAGTGGTATTCAGTTAGAATGCGTTCATTCCTAAGTATAGCAGATATAAGCTATAAGGTTGGATTCCTTTTAACCTTCTGTGGTGTAGTGGTAGCGCCTTGACTTAGTAATCATAAGTCCTAGGTTCGAGTCCCGGTGGTTAAAAATAATTCATGTTTTCACATATGTAATGTGCTTAATTGGTTATTTCATGACCCGAATGAGATTGGGAATTGAATTAAATGAATAAATGAACCCATGAGTTAGGTTGGGGAATCTGTAATATGAACATAGTGGCATTCAGTTAGAATGCGTTCATTCCTAAGTATAGCAGATATAATCTATAAGGTTGGATTCCTTTTAACCTTCTGTGGTGTAGTGGTAGCGCCTTGACTTAGTAATCATAAGTCCTAGGTTCGAGTCCAGGTCGGGTTAAAAAATTATTCATGTTTTCACATATGTAATGTGCTTATTTGGTTATTTCATGACCCGAATGAGATTGGGAATTGAATTAAATGCTAAAATGAACCCACGAGTGAGGTTGGGGAATCTGTAATATGAACATAGTGGCATTCAGTTAGAATGCGTTCATTCCTAAGTATAGCAGATATAAGCTATAAGGTTGGATTCCTTTTAACCTTCTGTGGTGTAGTGGTAGCTCCTTGACTAAGTAATCATAAGTCCTAGGTTCGAGTCCCGGTCGGGTTAAAAAATGATTCATGTTTTCACATATGTAATGTGGTTAATTGGTTATTTCATGACCCGAATGAGATTGGGAATTGAATTAAATGCTAAAATGAACCCACGAGTGAGGTTGGGGAATCTGTAATATGAACATAGTGGCATTCAGTTAGAATGCGTTCATTCCTAAGTATAGCAGATATAAGCTATAAGGTTGTATTCCTTTTAACCTTCTGTGGTGTAGTGGTAGCGCCTTGTTTTAGTAATCATAAGACCTTGGTTCGAGTACCGGTCGGGTTAAAAAATGATTCATGTTTTCACATATGCAATGTGCTTAATTGGTTATTTCATGACCCGAATGAGATTGGGAATTGAATTAAATGCTAAAATGAACCCACGAGTGAGGTTGGGGAATTTGTAATATGAACATAGTGGCATTCAGTTAGAATGCGTTCATTCCTAAGTATAGCAGATATAAGCTATAATGTTGGATTCCTTTTAACTTTCTGTGGTGTAGTGGTAGCGCCTTGACTTAGTAATCATAAGTCCTAGGTTCGAGTCCCGGTCGGGTTAAAATATGATTCATGTTTTCACATATGTAATGTGCTTAATTGGTTATTTCATGACCCGAATGAGATTGGGAATTGAATTAAATGCTAAAATGAACCCACGAGTGAGGTTGGGGAATTTGTAATATGAACATAGTGGCATTCAGTTAGAATGCGTTCATTCCTAAGTATAGCAAATATAAGCTATAAGGTTGGATTCCTTTTAACCTTCTGTGGTGTAGTGGTAGCGCCTTGACTTAGTAATCATAAGTCCTAGGTTCGAGTCCCGGTCGGGTTAAAAAATGGTTCATGTTTTCACATATGTAATGTGTTTAATTGGTTATTTCATGACCCGAATGAGATTGGGAATTGAATTAAATGCTAATATGAACCCACGAGTGAGGTTGGGGAATCTGTAATATGAACATAATGGCATTCAGTTAGAATGCATTCATTCCTAAGTATAGCAGGTATAAGCTATAAGGTTGGATTCCTTTTAACCTTCTGTGGTGTAGTGGTAGCGCCTTGACTTAGTAATCATAAGTCCTAGGTTCGAGTCCCTGTCGGGTTAATAAATGATTCATGTTTTCACATATGTAATGTGCTTAATTGCTTATTTCATGACCCGAATGAGATTGGGAATTGAATTAAATGCTAAAATGAACCCACGAGTGAGGTTGGGGAATCTGTAATATGAACATAGTGGCATTCAGTTAGAATGCGTTCATTCCTAAGTATAGCAGATATAAGCTATAAGGTTGGATTCCTTTTAACCTTCTGTGGTGTAGTGGTAGCGCCTTGACTTAGTAATCATAAGTCCTAGGTTCGAGTCCCGGTCGGGTTAAAAAATGATTCATGTTTTCACATATGTAATGTGGTTAATTGGTTATTTCATGACCCGAATGAGATTGGGAATTGAATTAAATGCTAAAATGTACCCACGAGTGAGGTTGGGGAATCTGTAATATGAACATAGTGGCATTCAGTTAGAATGCGTTCATTCCTAAGTATAGCAGATATAAGGTTGGATTCCTTTTAACCTTCTGTGGTGTAGTTTTAGCGCCTTGACTTAGTAATCATAAGTCCTAGGTTCGAGTCCCGGTCGGGTTAAAAAATGATTCATGTTTTCACATATGTAATGTGCTTAATTGGTTATTTCATGACCCGAATGAGATTGGGAATTGAATTAAATGCTAAAATGAACCCACGAGTGAGGTTGGGGAATCTGTAATATGAACATAGTGGCATTCAGTTAGAATGCGTTCATTCCTAAGTATAGCAGATATAAGCTATAAGGTTGTATTCCTTTTAACCTTCTGTGGTGTAGTGGTAGCGCCTTGTTTTAGTAATCATAAGACATTGGTTCGAGTCCCGGTCGGGTTAAAAAATGATTCATGTTTTCACATATGTAATGTGCTTAATTGATTATTTCATGACCCGAATGAGATTGTGAATTGAATTAAATGCTAAAATGAACCCACGAGTGAGGTTGGGGAATTTATAATATGAACATAGTGGCATTCAGTTAGAATGCATTCATTCCTAAGTATAGCAGATATAAGCTATAATATATATATATATATATATATATATATATATATATATATATATATATATATATATATATATATATATATATATATATATATATATATATATATATATATATATATATATATATATATATATATATATATACATATATATATATATATATATATATATATATATATATATATATATATATATATATATATATATATATATATATATATATATATATATATATATATATATATATATATATATATATATATATATATATATATATATATATATATATATATATATATATATATATATATATATATATATATATATATATATACATATATATATATATATATATATATATATATATATATATATATATATATATATATATATATATATTATTATTATTATTATTATTATTATTATTATTATGGCAATGAGAAGAGCCATTCCGGTAATATTCCATGATTTATTTTAAAAACTAAAAGACAGATATTATATATGAACTTCATGTCCATATTTAGCCAACCCAATCTCTCAAAGAGGGGAGAGAGAGAGAGAGAGAGAGAGAGAGAGAGAGAGAGAGAGAGAGAGAGAGAGAGAGAGAGAGAGAGAGAGAGAGAGAGAGAGAGAGAGAGAGAGAGAGAGAGAGAGAGAGAGAGAGAGAGAGAGAGAGAGAGAGAGAGAGAGAGAGAGAGAGAGAGAGAGAGAGAGAGAGAGAGAGAGTAATAATAATAATAATAATAATAATAATAAGTCTTTATTTCCAACGTACATTGGGTATTCAAATAAGATGCATATATATTCCAGATAGACATCTGTGGTGTACGATATAGACATACTAAAACAAACAAATCATAAAGATGGATGTACTATTAAAATTTACAAGTACAATCTTCCTTTAAGAGTAACTTCTTAAGATTATATTTAAAAGTATACACTGAACCAGCATTTTTTAGTTCTCTGGGAAGCTGATTATATAAATGAGGTCCACGAATGTTTATATCTCTTGAGCCAATATCAGTTTTAGACCTTCGTACTAATAAATCTTCCCCTTGACGGGTAGTTAACCCGGTAACTGAGCTTACTGTAGAAAAATCATACAAGCAATCAGGAAGATTGTTTCTTAGTATATTAAAAACAAAGGTACATATATCAAAAACATATTTATCTCTAATCTTTATCCATTCTAGATCTTTTAAAACAGGAGAGATGTGCTCGTATTTTCTTACATTGCCAACAGCCACTCGTGTTGCAAAGTTTTGTAACTTTTGTATTCTTTGTAATTGAGTCTTATTTGTACATCCCCAAACTTTGAGACAGTAATTAATTAAACTCATAGCTAAGGACTGGACAATTATTATACGAGTTGATGTTTCAAATGAGTCTTTTACCCTATTTAGATATATTAGAGTACCCATTACTTTTTTATAAATTTCATCTATATCCATTTCAAAATTCATGTAACGGTCAAAATAGACACCTAGGTTCTTTACCGAGTTCATTGGCTTAATGATATTACCGTTAAAATTTATATGAAGATTGTCATCAACTTCTGATAATAATTGTCTGGATCCGATAAGAATAGATTGGGTTTTAGTTTCATTAAGTAACAGACCATTTTTTAGAAAGTAACGTTTAGCCATATACAAAATTTCTTCTGCTCTACGAATAATATTTTCTAAATCATTAATTTCTCCTTCAATTGAGATTTGAGTATCGTCAGCATATTGAATGACATAACAGTTAGGTAAATGTTTTACTAGATCGTTTACATATATTAGAAAAAGTATAGGTCCTAGGATCGATCCCTGAGAGAGGAGAGAGAGAGAGAGAGGAGAGAGAGAGAGAGAGAGAGAGAGAGAGAGAGAGAGAGAGAGAGAGAGAGAGAGAGAGAGAGAGAGAGAGAGAGAGAAAGCATCTCTGTATTTTAGTGTATAGAAATAGTATCAGTGAGAACTGAATAACGTACACGTCTTAAAACGATATGCCTCAAATATCCCGTTGAAGGCTAGAAAGGTAAACAATCTCGTAACCAGAAATTCCGTTTTGTCAAATGCTTCCTGAAGACTTGGTAAGTAATCTTTCGAATCCCACTAGCCTCCATTGTCAGGCAGTTATATAAACACTGATGTACAGAACTATCTTGAAAAAGACAATGGTTCGGAAGCTCTGCTTACATAACAGAATATTCTTTTCCAACTGTATCAACTGCTGTTTTAGGCATACTATTTCAAGGAATTTGGAGTTGCCTAGTAAATAGAAAGTATTTTTAGATACTCAATTGACCTAGAATCAGAGAGGACTGCACAGTTAATACTACCCTACACACTCTCCAACGGGAATATATGAGGCATAATGTTTTGAGACTAGGTCATTGTATTTCAATAATATTGCATGTTATCGACAATGAGCACGTTTAAGCATTGCTAATACCTACATTCTCAAAGGTGATTTTATTATTTACCATTCAATATGCAAAAGAATCTTTGTGTTTATGTTTTTATTGTAGTTGTGATACATGATTTGTCAATTATTTCCTGTGCAAGTACTCACTATTCATTTTGTCTGTATACTTGGCAATATATTTTATCTTAATTGCTATAAACGGAATTTATTAGTTTTTTACATAGCAGTATTATTTACAAATGTGCTCTTTTTCAATATTGGGCTTCTAATGCTATGATGCATATTCAAGGTTTCTTTAAAATCTGCAATTTTAGAAGTACATGTTTTTGACCTCTATAGCAAGTCTTATTATTTCATAACCTGGTATTTTATTAATGTAGGAATTTACATTTATTTATTCATTTATGTATTATTTTTGTTATTACGTTAATTATTATTGTTATTACTATTATCATTATTATTATTATTATTAATATTATTATTATTATTATTATTATTGTTATTATTATTATTATTATTATTATTATTATTATTATTATTATTATTATTATTATTATTATTATTATTATTATTATTATTATTATTATTATTTTTACTATTATTATTATTATTATAATTATTATTATTATTATTATTATTATTATTATTATTATTATTATTATTATTATTATTATTATTATTATTATTATTATTATTATTATTATTATTATTATTATTATTAATATTATTATTATTATTATTATTATTATTATTATTATTATTATTATTATTATTATTATTATTAATATTATTATTATTATTATTATTATTATTATTATTATTATTATTATTATTATTATTATTATTATTATTATTATTATTATTATTATTAGTAGTAGTAGTAGTAGTAGTAGTAGTAGTAGTAGTATTTGTAGTAGTAGTAGTAGTAGTAGTAGTAGTAGTAGTAGTAAAAGAAAAGTACTCAAAATAATAGTTCTCGTGATATTTCATTCTACGTTTTCTGCTTTAAGCTAGAGGTACAGTTTTCTGTTATTTAATTGCAAGGCAGATTCTATGTAGCCTACATTTGCAATAAATATACGATTAAAGTTAGTAACAAGCAGACGAACAAACATTGAGCAAAGTTTCTCTTGGAAGGTAACTGCAATCATTTGAATGGGATGTGCAGTCCTTTCTTCGGATGCAATGTATGTGAAAAGGATGGCATTCAATGGGAATTTTAATGTCCGAAAAGAAGCTTCATTTCATGAACCTTGTTATTTTTCATCTGTAAGCATAATTTTCATTTAAGGAGTATCGTAAGGTTATGAAAACCAAGGTATGTAATTAACATTCCTCTGACTAGGTTATTATTGTTATTATTATTATTATTATTATTATTATTATTATTATTATTATTATTATTATTATTATTATTATTATTATTATTATTATTATTATTATTATTATTATTATTATTATTATTATTGTTATTATTATCATTACTATTAATAATATTTTTATTATTATTATTATTATTATTATTATTATTATTATTATTATTATTATTATTATTATTATTATTATTATTATTATTATTATTATTATTATTATTATTATTATTATTATTATTAGTGTTGTTGTTGTTGTTGTTCTTATTTTTGTTATTGTTGATATTATTATTGTTTTTGTTATTACTATTATTATTGTTCTTGTTGTGTCGTTTTTGTTAATGCTAAAAGCAACCATGTAAATTTAAAGCTCTTCATCCATTGTTTTTGTGCACTGTTAATGCTTATTAACGAAAAACTAATCATTCGCGTTTAGTCTCATGTTTCCTATAATCAGATTAATTCTTCTTCTTGATACTGACTATAAACTTAGAGCGGTTATTTGGTAACTGGGTGATAATTCACACAATGTATGAGTACATTCTTAGTATATGTTATATTCCAGAAGCATTAATTGGCTTTAAGTCCAAGTTGACACACGAAGTACCTGACACTACTTCAATCATTGTCTCTTAGTCGCCAACTAGGAATGTACTCCGTTTGAGGTGACATTAACAAGCAACTGTATTCCATTCTGGCTTCTGGCTCAGCATCATCCCAGTAACTGGCAATGCGATCGATTGGTCGTCCGTCAAGCCATCATGGCCTGTCACTTCCCCCGATCCAAAAGTATAAATAACCTGTTATAAAAATAGTGATAATTTTATATCGTTTTCTCTTTTGTCTACCCTGCAGCATTTTAGTTTCTGGAATGTTCAACAAGCATTATTATTTAGGTTATTTTTGATGATGTCACTCTCAAAATAGTTTTAACTGAATTTATTTGGCTGCGATATTGTCATATATTGAGCCCAAATGTTTGGGAACAATTTTTATTGCTGACTTCAGTTGGTGTGAAGTGATTCTTGTTGTGATAGCATATTTTCACAAGGAAAAGTATATCTCCTTTGTAGTATTAAGTTTGAGATTATTAATCCAGTAAATAAAAGTCTTGAATAAAAACTACTTAATAATTGTTTCTATTTATAACGATATGGAAACTTACGAATCATAAAAGCAAATCGTATGTTTTATGTAGCTGACATAAAAACTTCATTAATATCTGGAACAGAGGAGATTCAGTATTCGTTTATTGTCACTTGGAGGGAAAGATACCATACCTTGGTGAGCAACATGAAGAAATATGCGCCTATACTCCTCACAGGAAAGGTCAAACACAGCTAGGTCATAGGTGTTCTCTGCACTTAGAGTCTTGCAGAAATCTCTTGCTTCCTGCCTTTCAAGTTCCGAAGTGGAGAAGTAGTAACACTGATCCCCAACGGCTTCAAAAGGTTCCGGACAGACAGCTTTAAAAGATTTACTGAGTTAGCCTATAAAGAAGCCCAGGAGAGCTAGAAATATTGAACATTTTAATTTTAAGTTTTGACTGAATACTAGAAGAATCTAAGCGCAACATGTAGCTCAAATAGCAATATTCGCTATGATTATTAGAAAAGAATTATGAATCTATATAGAATTCGTTATTCTATTAATCGAGCAACCATTCCATCATATGAAAGGAAAAAAAAGATTTTGGAATATTCTGTGCTTGATATGTGGTCTCATAAATAAGCCAACAACACCCCCATTAATTTGTCTAATCAGCTATTTGCAATTTATGCGTTGCTATAGAACTTATCTGAGGTTTGCCTAAGTGGTAGCCACATTTTGGACACGTTACATACAAGTTTAAGAGATAGGGATCTTCATGATGCCTTCAGCCTGCTTGATGTGGGTAACTGGGTTCTTGTTACGAGGTTTGTCGTCATAAAGAAGACAATACAAGTTTTGAGAAAAAAAGTTTCTTTCTTACTCAGGTATGCTAATGATGATTATGTCGAGATTATTATAAAATATATGAACATGCCTGAAAAAGAAGTTGCACTAGTGAGAAGAGAACCGCCAAGTATGTTACAGCCATGATGAGAACAGAAGCCTGATATCTGTTTCACTGTTATCAGTGGATTACACTACGTTCCTTTTAAACTTACTCATTTATTTATTTATTTATTTATTTATTTATTTATTTATTTATTTATTTATTTATTTATTTTTTTTTTATTTATTTATTTATTTATTTATTTATTTATTTATTTATTTATTTATTTATTTATTTATTTATTTATTTATTTATTTATTTATTTATGTATCGATTTTTTCATTTTTGTGTTTATTCATTTATTTTTTATCTATTTATTTATTTGTAGTTAAATCTATGCTCAAAATATTAACTTGAACACGTCTCATGTTTATTATTATTATTTGTTATTATTATTATTATTATTATTATTATTATTATTATTATTATTATTATTATTATTATTATTATTATTATTATTATTATCATTATTATTTTTATTATTATTATTATTATTATTTTTATTATTATTATTATTATTATTATTATTATTATTATTATTATTATTATTATTATTATTATTATTATCATTATTATTATTATTATTATTATTATTATTATTATTATTATTATTATTATTATTATTATTATTATTATTATTATTATTATTATTATTATTATTATTAAAATTATTATTATTATTATTATTATTATTATTATTATTAATATTATTATTATTATTATTATTATTATTATTATTATTATTATTATTATTATTATTATTATTATTATTATTATTATTATTATTATTATTATTATTATTATTATCATTATTATTATTGTTATTATTATTATCATTATTATTATTGTTTTTTTTATTTTAATTTTATTATTTATTGTCTCCATTCCTGTTTTTATTGCTATTTTAGTCGTTAATGTTTCTTTTGCTCTTTCTGAAGCTATTTTGTTATTGCTGATAATGTTGATTTTAATACTATTTTCATCAATATTTATACATTTAGTGTTATTATTGCAATCCGATCATGATTGGTTTTATAATTATTTTTTTGATCAATACTGCTGCTTTTGCTGGTAGGTGATTTTTTCATCAAAAACATTATTCTTCTTTCTAATAAATAACTTCAGTTATTGGTATTTCAGTTATTTTTGTTGTTATTCTTTTATTACAATTTTGGTCTTTATAGTTACAATTCTTGTTTATTGATATTTTAGTCAAAATTATTAATATTGCTATTATTACTGATATTTTTTTTCCTTTCCATTGCTATTTTGTTATTACTGATTCTAAAAATAATTTATTATTGATGTTATCATCTCATCTTTGGACTTTTGGACAATCCTATAAATATTTTGATAAATACTAATATTTTTCATTTATTATTGCAGTTTTAATAGTTTTATTAAAGGATTTTTTTTTTCAAAATTGCTACCTTTGATGTTATAAATGATTTTTTTGTTATTAATATTACCCATTCCTCTAGTGGCTACAGCTTTTTTTATTTTAATTCTAAAATTTATTATTCATTTTTTTACATCATTAGCAATACGCTTATTTCCAATTACTAAAGGGCTTTTGTTTGAATTCCTTTTTATGTAATACTAGTTTTTTGTAGTCAATGTTAATATTAAATTTTCATTATTGTAGAAAATGTAGCTATTTCTGTAAAAATGCAATTTACGTTGATTATTATGGTTGGAGTCATTTGTATTATTATTACAACTTTGTTCTTTTTAGTTGCAATTCTTGTTTTTATTGCTACATCGGTCGTTACTGATATGATTGTTTTTATTAGTGTTTTTTTCCCATATGTAATACTAATTTTTGAAGTTAATGTTATAAATTTTTCATTTTTGTAGAAAATGATGCTATTTAAAAAAATGCAATTACTTTGTGATATTATGACAGCTTTATTCATTATAGTTATTATTCCTGATTTTATTGCTATTTCGGCCGTTATTGTTACTATTCCTCTTATTAGTGCTATATTTTTTTATTTTTTTATTGAAATGTTGATATTCCTTTTTTATCATTATTTTTACAATTAGTGCTATTTATAAAAAAAAAATATTAATTGGTGCTATTGGATTTATTATTGCTTTTTTTATCACTTTACTACTTTTGTTGTTTTATAGTGTTTTTCAATCACTAATGTTCTTTTTCTAGTGGCTAGAGAGTTTCTATTTGCATTCCCCAATTTATTTTTATTTATTTTTAAATAATATTACTATATCTGTAAAGAATACAGTTGCTTTAATTTTTTCACTTGAAGTCATTTTTGTATTATTATAATCTTATTGATATTAATATTATTTTCATCATTATTATTACAGTTACCGCTATTATTACAATTTAACTCGTGATATTTACTGTTGGTTAAATTTTTTTTTTAATCAGTATTGCTGCTTTTGCTGGTATAAATGTGTTTTTCATCAATAATATTACTCTTATTTCTATATGGCTAAAGATTTTTTCTTTCAATTCCCCTATTAGTACTATTTTTTTTTGTTAATTTTATTTATCTTTACTTTATTTTATTAATAGGATGCAATTAAATTAATTATTGGCGTTAGAGTAATTTTTGTTATTTCAGAATTTTATTCTTTATAGTCTCTATTCTTGTTCTTCTTACTATTTAGGTGGTTTTGTTAATTTAGCTCTTTCTAATGTTATTTTCTATATTGCTAATATTGTTGATATTATTACTATTTTCATCAATATTGTTACAATTAGTGTTGTTATTATAATCTTGTTTATTTATGCTACTATTGTATTTATTATTGTTTTTTTTTGTGATCAGTACTGCTGCTTTTGATGTTTTTGATTGCATAAGTAATTTTTACATCACTAACAATTTTAGTAGATAATATTTCTATATCTGCAATAAAGAAAAGCAATTACTTTGATTATTCTTATTGATAGCATTACTATTTTTATCATTATTGTTATAAGTAGTGTTATTACAATTTTATCATTATTAATGCTTTTGGTTGAATAAGTAATTGTTATATTATCAAAATAATTCTTATTTCCAATTACTAAAGGACTTTTGTTTGAATTCCCCTCTATATAATATTATTTTTTTGTCGTTAATGTTATTGATTTTTCATCTAAGTTAAAAATATTGCTATTTGTCTGAAAAAAGCAATTGCGTTGATTATTGTTGATAGAGACATTTGTATTATTATTACAAGTTTGTTCTTTTAAGTTGCTATACTTGGTTTTATTGCTACTTCGGTCGTTATTGACATTATTGTTCGTAAATTACTTTGATTACTGGTGTTGCAGCCATTTGTGTTATTTTGACAACTTCGTTCTTTATAGTTATAATTATAGTTTTTTATTGCTATTGCGGTTGTTATTGTTTTTTTCTTATTTAATGATAATGATATTATTCCTTTTTATCTTTATAGTTACAATTAGTGCTAGTAATAAAAAATCTTTAAAAAAAATGTTTTATGGAGGGTTTTTCCATCATTAATATTCTTTTCTAGTGGCTAGAGAGTTTCCTTTTTTAGTCAAAGTAATTTTTGTTATTATTATAACTTCATTGATATTATTACTATTTTCATCATTATTATTACAGTTACCGCTATTATTGCAATTTGACTCATGATGGTTATTATTGTTTAAACTATTGTCTTTTTATCAGTATTTGTGTTTTTGCTGGTATAAATTTGTTTTTCATAAAAAATATTACTCTTATTTCCATATGGCTAATGATTTTCCTTTCAATTCCCCTATGTAGTACTATTTTTTGGTGTTAATGTTATTTATTTTTATTTATTTAGATAATGTAGCTACTTTTTAATAAAATGCAATTACATTGATCATTGGTGTTGGAGTAATTTTTTTATATTCAGAATTTTATTCTTTACAGTCTCCATTCTTGTTTTTAATGTTGTTTTAGTCGTTTTGTTAATTTAGCTCTTTCTAATACTATTCTGTTTATTGCTAATAATGTTGATATTATTACTATTTCCATCAATATTATTACAATTAGTGGTATTATTACAATCTTTTTCATTTATGCTTCAATTGTTTTTATCATTGTTTTTGTGATCAGTGCTGCTGTTTTTGCTGGTATGTGATTTTTTCACCATTACCATTATTCTTGTTTGTAATGGTTACACATTTTTTCTTTGAAATTCCCTATGAATTACTCATTTTCGTAGTTAATGTTAAAATTTCTGTAAATAATGCCATTGCTTTAGTTATTGGTGTTCCAGTTATTTTTTTCTTTTGTTATTTTGTTATTATTACAATTTTTGCCTTTCTACTTTCAATTCTTTTTTATTGGTATTTTGGTCATAATGATTAATATTTCTCGTATTATTGATATTTTTTCATAGGACAGTACTGCGGATATATTTGATATTTTGATAATTACTAATATTTTTCATTTATTGTCACAGTTTTGCATATAGTTATTACTAATTGTTTTAATTTTCTTTTTTTTATCAATATTGCTTATTTTGCTATTATAAATGATTTTTTTATAATTAATACTATTCTCTTTTATAGTGGCAAGCAGTTTTCATTTTTGAATTCTACTATTTATTTTTAATTTTTGTAATAAATATTACTATATATGTAAAAAAAAATGGCAATTGCTTTGATTAGTACTAATTTTTATTGATGTTGAAAGAATGGTTAGTGAGAGTGTTTAATATATGCTTTATGTTGTCATTGGTGCCAGTGGAATGGCTAATTTCCTGTATAGTGCTCCTATACAAAGGTAAGGGAGATATGCAGTAATTTTAGGGGTATAAGTTTGTGAGTGTGGTAGGAAAAGTGTATGGCAGGATACTGGTTAATAGGATTAGGGATAAGACAGAATATGTGATCGCGGAAGTGCAGAGTGGTTTTAGGAGAGGTAGAGGTTGTATAGATCAGATTTTAATAGTTAGGCAGTTATGTGAGAAATATTTAGCAAAGGGTAAGGATGTGTATTTTGCATTTTTGGATCTGGAGAAAGCTTATGATAGAGTTGATAGAGAGGCTATGTGGAATGTTTTGAGATTATATGGAATTAATGGTAAATTGTTGCATGCAGTGAAGAGTTTGTATGAGGGCACTAGAGCTTGTGTTAAGGGTAGGGAATGAAGTGAGTGAGTGGTTTCCAGTGAGTGTGGGACTGAGACAGGGATGTGTGATGTCACCATGGCTGTTCAATTTGTATATTGATGGAGTTGTAAGAGAGGTGAATGAGCGAGTGCGTGATCGAGGTTTGAGAATGGTAGATGGGGATGATAACGAGTGGGAGCTGAATCAGTTGCTGTGGTGGTGGCAGATTCAGAGGAGAAGATGTGTCAGTTAGTGTCAGTGTTTGGAATGATGTGTGAGAGAAGGAAGTTGCGAGTGAATGTGGGAAAGACTAAGGTTATGAGGTGTACAAGAAATGAGGATGGCGCTGGATTGAATGTTATGTTGAATGGAGAGACACTTGAGGAGGTTAATCAGTTTAAGTATTTAGGCTCAGTTATAGCTGCAAATGGTGGAGTGGAAGCAGATGTGTGTCACAGAGTGAATGAAGGATGTAAAGTGTTGGGTGCATTGAAAGGAGTGATGAATAGTAGAGGGTTGGATATGAATATTAAGAAAGTTTTGTATGAGAAAGTGGTTGTGCCAACTGTGATGTATGGATCAGAGTTATGGGGTATGAAAGTAAGTGAGAGACGGAAATTAAATGTGTTTGAGATGAAATGCCTGAGGAGTATGATTGGTGTCTCTCGATTGGATAGGGTTAGGAATGAAGTGGTGAGAGCTAGAACGGGTGTGAGGAGAGAAATTGCAGCCAGAGTAGATATGAATGTTCTGAGATGGTTTGGCCATGTGGAAAGGATGGATGATGAAAGACTGCTGAAAAAGGTGATGAATGCGAGAGTTGATGGGAGAAATACTAGAGGGAGACCTAGGTTTGGATGGATGGATGGATGGAGTAAGGAGAGCCCTGAATGATAGGAATAGGAATGAGTGGCGAGCGATTGTGACGCGGCTCTGATGGGCATCTGCTGTTGCCACGGGGCTGCATCTTACAGAGGTAGCCCTGTGGTAGGGGCAGAAGGAGGAGTTGGCAGTTATGAAGCGACACAGGTTGTGGAAGAGCCGAGTGGATGGGCTGTGGCACTCCAGCAGTGCCATCTGATCGGTCGCTAGCGCCCTCGTCATTGCCCAAAGAGCAAAGTAATCCCCCTATTTGTTTTCCTTTCTTGATGTCGGCTACCCCCCAATTAAAGGGGGAAACATCCAAGGTAGATAGATAGAAAATATGTAGCTACTTTTCAAAATAATGCAATTGCATTGATAATTGGTTTTTTGTTATTGTTGATATTATTTCAATTTTAATACTTTATAGTCTCTGTTCTTGTTTTTAATTTTTATTTTAGTCGTTGTTGTTACTTTTGCTCTTTCTGAAACTATTTTGTTTTTGCTAATAATGTTGATATTATTACTATTTTCATCAATATTGATACAATTAGTGGTATTATTACAATCTTGCTCCTAATTGCTACTATTGGCTTTTTTTAATGTATTTGTGATCAGTACTGCTGCCTTTGCTGGTAAAAGGTAAAAGTGATATTTTCATCATTAAAATTATTCTTGCTTCTACTAGCTACAATTTATTTTGCTTTTATTCCGTTATGAATAACTATTTCTCGTAGTTAATATAAATATTTCTGTAAAGAATGCAATAACTTTTGTAATGGGTGTTCCAGTTATTTATGTTGTCATTTTGTTTTTATTGCAATGTTGGCCTTTATACTTACAATTCTTGTTTTATTGCTATTTTGGTCATAATTATTAATATTGCTAATATTACTGATATTTTTTTTTCATTTCCATTACTGTTTTGTTATTACTGATTCTTAAAATATTGTATTATCGATTTTATTTTCTCACCTTTAGAGATTTGGACAATCCTATAAATATTTTTTATCTTTTGAAAGATATTATTTTTAGTTCATATATTATTGATTTTGCATATAGGTATTTAACAGTTTTATTATAGGATTTTTTTTTATCAAAATTGCTACTTTTGCTATAATAAATGATTTTCGTTATTAAAATTAATAATTTTTCTAGTGACTAGAGTTTTTTTTAATTTTAATTCTACTATTTATTAATTTTTGTAGATTATATTACTATAGCAGCAATAAAAAGTCAATTGCTTTGATTATATTTACTAAAGTTATTTTTGTTATGTATACAACTTTATTGATACAATTTTTATAGTTATCATTATTGTTATAAGTAGTTTTATTACTACAATTTTCCTCATAATTGTTACTCTTGGTTATATTATTGCTTTATATTATCATTATTGATGCTTCTCGGTGAATAAGTAATTTTTACATCATTAATATCATTCCTTATTCCAATTACTAAAATGCTTTTGTCTGAATTCCCAAATGTGTAATTGTAGTTTCGTGTAGTAAATGTTAATATTAATTTTTCATTTTAGTAGAAAATGTTGGTATTTCTGTAGAAAATGCAATTACGATGATTATTGTGGTTAGAGTCATTTGTATTATTATTACAACTTTGTTCTTTTTAGTACAGTGGTAACGCGCTGGCTTCGCATTCATGAGGTCGAAAGATCGGTTCCCGTCCAAGACCGAGAGTTTAAGCTGTTTACTGGCAGGAACTGCTGTGGGTGGACACCACAGTGGGGGGTTGGGGCTTACCCTGGCTGACGAATGCCCATTGTATTGAAATGGAAATAAAGTATTATATATATTAGTGCTATTTTATCTTTTTAATTGAATTCCCCTATTTAATAAACAAATTTTGTTGTTAATGTAATGAATATTTCATTTTAGTAGAAAAAAATACAATTAATTTGATTATTATTGTTGTTGGTGTCATTTGTGTTATTATAACAACTTTATTCTTTATAGTTATTATTCTTGTTGGTTTGTTTTTGCTATTTCGGTCGCTATTGTTTCTTACTAGTGCTATTTTTAGTTTTTTTATTGATAATGTTGATATTTTTTTTTATCAATATTTTTACAATTAGTGCTATCAATACAATTTTGTAAATAATTGTTGGTATTGGAATTATTGTTGCTTTTTTTTATCAGAATTACTACATTTGCTGATATAAATGGTTTTTCCATCATTAATGCTCTTTTTTTAAGTGGCTAGAGAGTTTCTGTTTGCATTCCCCATTTTATTTTTTATTTTTGGTAGATAATATTACTATATATGTAAAGAATACAGTTGCTTTGATTTTTTTAACTTGAAGTCATTATGTTATTATAATTTTATTGATATAATTACTTTTTTATCATTATTATTACAGTTACTGCTATTATTACATATTAACTCATGATGGTTACTATTAGTTATATTATTGTTTTTTTTCGATCAGTATTGCTGCTTATGCTGGTATAAGTTATAGTTGTTATTAATGCTATTTATTTCTATTTTATTAGATAATACAAATACTATTTAAAAACATGGAGTAATTTTTGTTATTTTTAGATTTTTATTCTTTATAGTCTCTATTCTTTTTTTTCTTGCAATTATAGTCGTTCTGTTAATCTAGCTCTTTCTAAAGCTTTTTTTTTATTGCTAATAATGTTGATATTATTACTGTTTTCATCGATATTGTTACAATTAGAGCTATCATTACAATCTTGTTCATTTATGCTACTATTGTTTTTATTATTATTCTTGTGATCAGCACTGCTGCTTTTTTTCATCATTAACGTTATTCTTGTTTCAAATGGCCACACTTTTTTGTTTGAATTCCCCTATGAAATACTAATTTTCGTAGTTAATATTAATATTTCTGTAAGGCATGCAATCAATTTGGTTATTGGTGCTCCAGTTACTTTTGTTGTTATTTTGTTATTATTACAATTTTGTTCTTTATAGTTTCAATTCTTGTTTTTGTTGCTATCTTGATCATAATTATTAATATTGCTGATATTATTGATATTTTTTCATTGGACAGTTACCGCAGATATATTTGATAATTACTAATATTTTTCATTTATTATAACAGGTTTGCATATAATTTTGCTGTTTTATTTTTATTTTTTTTATCAATATTGCTACTTTTGCTATTATAAATGATGTTTTATAATTAATATTATTCTCTTTTATAGTGGTAAACAGTTTTCATTTTTAATTCTGCTATTTTTTTTTATTTTAGTAGAAAATTTTGCTATACATGTAAAAAAAAGCAATTGCTATGATTATTATTGTTAAAGTAATTTTTTTAATATAATTTGATTGATATAATTACTATTTTTATTATTATATTTGCAATTGGTCTAATAGTTACAATTTTGTTATTTTTGCAATTCTTTATTGCTACAAATTTTGTTCTATTGCTATTTGGGTGGTATTGTTACTATTATTTAATTTAATGATTTTTGTATCACAGCTGTTGCTGATATTTACAAGATATTTGTTACCACTAAGAATAATGGTTACCGGTACAGTTGATATTATTATTAAAATTTTTCAATTATTGCTACTTATCTATAATTACTGCTATTTTTGTCTATTTTATTACTATTTGTGTTACTGTTCTTATTGCTTCTTTATTTCCAAGTGCCCTTATTTTGCAATTTTTATTTTTTCTTTCATTATTGATTTTAATCTTGCATCATTTGACTATTTTGTTAGTACTGCAGATATATTTGATATTATAGGAATTACAATTATTTTTATTTTATTATTGGAATTTTGCACGTAATTATTATTATAGGTTTTATATTTGCTTTTCTTTATCAGTATTGCTACTTTTGCTGTTATAAATGATTTTTTCAACTTTAATATTATTCTCATTTCTAGGAAAAAGTGAAGTTTTGTTAATATTGTTAATGATATTTTTTTAATTTTTATTGCTATTTTGGTATTGCTGATTTTGAAGATATTAGTGCTAAAATTGCCGTACTAATAATTAATATTAGTAGTTATTTTTCCTAAAACTGACATGCATGCAATAGATTTTGCTATTGGTGTTTTAGTGAAATAGTTACAATTTTGATATTGTTATAATTTTATTTATTGTTTCTATGGTTGTTCTATAGTTATTTTGGTCGTTATTGTTATTATTACTACCATTTATGGTTCTTTAATTATTCTGTTATAGCTGATAATCAAATGATATTTGTTAGAATTGCTCTATTTATTACTGGTACAATTTCAGTCATTATAGTTTCATTTTTTGTTTGTATTGTTATTGCTACTAATGCTCGTATTAATGCTATTTTTTTATTATTGCTAAAAATGTTGATTTTATTGCTATTTTTATCATTATTGTTTCAATTATTATTACAGTTATTGCTATTATTACAATTTCTTCTTCTTCTTCTTCGTCTACATCTTTTCCCACTTTTATGTGGGGTTGATGTTTCTGGCCAGTTATCTGTACTGGAGATATTTTGGTTTTGGCAAAATTTTTATAGCCGGATGCCCTTCCTGCCACCAACCCACCCCATCTACCCGGGCTTGGGACCAACTTGAGGCTGGCTCGCCCTCGTCAGTGGCTATAATTACAATTTAACTCATGATTTTTACTATTGGCTATATTATTTTTTTTTATATGTATTACTTTTATATCTATTTGCCTAAACATTTTTTCTATCAATTCCCCTATGTAGTACTAATTTTTGTTGTTAATATTATTTATTTCTATTTTATTAGATAATGTAACTACTTTTGAATAACATGCAATTGCATTGATTACTGATGTTGGAGTCATTTATTGTCTCCTGTTTTTCTTGCTATTTTAGTCAATTTGTTAATTTAGCTCTTTCTAATGCAATTTTCTTTATTACTAATAATGTGGATTTTATTACTTATTTTCATCAATGTTGCTACAATTAGTGCTCTTATTACAATCTTGTTAATTAATGCTACTATTGCTTTATTACTGTTTTTTTATTGATCATTACTGCTGCTTTTGCTATTAAAGGTGATTTTTTCATCATTAACATTATTCTTGTTTCTAATAGCTACACATTTTTTGTTTGAATTCCCCTATGAATTACTAATTTTTTTAGTTAATATTTCTGTTAAGAACGCAATTACTTTGGTTATTGGTGATCCAGTTGTTTGTTGTTTTTTTTTGCTATTATTTTTGTCTTTATAGTTTCTATTCTTGTTTTTATTGATATTTTGGTCATAATTATTAATATCGCTGGTATTATTGATACTTTTTCATTGAACAGTACTGCGGATATATTTGATATTTTCACAATTACAAAAATATTTCACTTATTATAACAGTTTTGCATATAGCTGTTGCTAATTGTTTTATTTTTTTTCTTTGATCAATATTGCTTCTTTTGCTATTATAAATGATTTTTTTTTAAATTAATACTATTCTCTTTTATAGTGGCAAAGTTTTCGTTTTTGAATTCTTGTAGTTATTATTAATTTAAGTAGGATATATTACTATAGTTGTAAAAAAGCTGTTGCTTTTGTTATTTTTGTTAAAGTCATTTTTGTTATTAATATAATTTGATTGATATTATTACTATTTTTATCATTATTTTTGCAATTACCGTTAATATTACAATCTTTCTCGTAAACGTTACTATTTGATATTTCCCTTATGTAGTACTAATTTTTGTAGTTAATGTGAATATGATGTATTCATTTTAGTAGAAAATGTTATTTTTATGCAAAAAAGGCAATTACATTAATCATTGGTGTTGGGGCTTACCCTGGCTGACGAATACCCATTGTATTGAAATGGAAATAAAGTATTATATATATTAGTGCTATTTTATCTTTTTAATTGAATTCCCCTATTTAATAAACAAATTTTGTTGTTAATGTAATGAATATTTCATTTTAGTAGAAAAAGATACAATTAATTTTATTATTATTGTTGTTGGTGTCATTTGTGTTATTATAACAACTTTATTCTTTATAGTTATTATTCTTGTTGGTTTGTTTTTGCTATTTCGGTCGCTATTGTTTCTTACTAGTGCTATTTTTAGTTTTTTTATTGATAATGTTGATATTTTTTTTATCAATATTTTTACAATTAGTGCTATCAATACAATTTTGTAAATAATTGTTGGTATTGGAATTATTGTTGCTTTTTTTATCAGAATTACTACATTTGCTGATATAAATGGTTTTTCCATCATTAATGCTCTTTTTTTAAGTGGCTAGAGAGTTTCTGTTTGCATTCCCCATTTTATTTTTTATTTTTGGTAGATAATATTACTATATATGTAAAGAATACAGTTGCTTTGATTTTTTTAACTTGAAGTCATTATGTTATTATAATTTTATTGATATAATTACTTTTTTATCATTATTATTACAGTTACTGCTATTATTACATATTAACTCATGATGGTTACTATTAGTTATATTATTGTTTTTTTTCGATCAGTATTGCTGCTTATGCTGGTATAAGTTATAGTTGTTATTAATGCTATTTATTTCTATTTTATTAGATAATACAAATACTATTTAAAAACATGGAGTAATTTTTGTTATTTTTAGATTTTTATTCTTTATAGTCTCTATTCTTTTTTTTTCTTGCAAATATAGTCGTTCTGTTAATCTAGCTCTTTCTAAAGCTTTTTTTTTATTGCTAATAATGTTGATATTATTACTGTTTTCATCGATATTGTTACAATTAGAGCTATCATTACAATCTTGTTCATTTATGCTACTATTGTTTTTATTATTATTCTTGTGATCAGCACTGCTGCCTTTTTTCATCATTAACGATATTCTTGTTTCTAATGGCTACACTTTTTTGTTTGAATTCCCCTATGAAATACTAATTTTCGTAGTTAATATTAATATTTCTGTAAGGCATGCAATCAATTTGGTTATTGGTGCTCCAGTTACTTTTGTTGTTATTTTGTTATTATTACAATTTTGTTCTTTATAGTTTCAATTCTTGTTTTTGTTGCTATCTTGATCATAATTATTAATATTGCTGATATTATTGATATTTTTTCATTGGACAGTTACCGCAGATATATTTGATAATTACTAATATTTTTCATTTATTATAACAGGTTTGCATATAATTTTGCTGTTTTATTTTTATTTTTTTTATCAATATTGCTACTTTTGCTATTATAAATGATGTTTTATAATTAATATTATTCTCTTTTATAGTGGTAAACAGTTTTCATTTTTAATTCTGCTATCTTTTTTTTTATTTTAGTAGAAAATTTTGCTATACATGTAAAAAAAAAGCAATTGCTATGATTATTATTGTTAAAGTAATTTTTTTAATATAATTTGATTGATATAATTACTATTTTTATTATTATATTTGCAATTGGTCTAATAGTTACAATTTTGTTATTTTTGCAATTCTTTATTGCTACAAATTTTGTTCTATTGCTATTTGGGTGGTATTGTTACTATTATTTAATTTAATGATTTTTGTATCACAGCTGTTGCTGATATTTACAAGATATTTGTTACCACTAAGAATAATGGTTACCGGTACAGTTGATATTATTATTAAAATTTTTCAATTATTGCTACTTATCTATAATTACTGATATTTTTGTCTATTTTATTACTATTTGTGTTACTGTTCTTATTGCTTCTTTATTTCCAAGTGCCCTTATTTTGCAATTTTTATTTTTTCTTTCATTATTGATTTTAATCTTGCATCATTTGACTATTTTGTTAGTACTGCAGATATATTTGATATTATAGGAATTACAATTATTTTTATTTTATTATTGGAATTTTGCACGTAATTATTATTATTATAGGTTTTATATTTGCTTTTTTTTTATCAGTATTGCTACTTTTGCTGTTATAAATGATTTTTTCAACTTTAATATTATTCTCATTTCTAGGAAAAAGTGAAGTTTTGTTAATATTGTTAATGATATTTTTTTAATTTTTATTGCTATTTTGGTATTGCTGATTTTGAAGATATTAGTGCTAAAATTGCCGTACTAATAATTAATATTAGTAGTTATTTTATCTAAAACTAACATGCATGCAATAGATTTTGCTATTGGTGTTTTAGTGAAATAGTTACAATTTTGATATTGTTATAATTTTATTTATTGTTTCTATGGTTGTTCTATAGTTATTTTGGTCGTTATTGTTATTATTACTACCATTTATGGTTCTTTAATTATTCTGTTATAGCTGATAATCAAATGATATTTGTTAGAATTGCTCTATTTATTACTGGTACAATTTCAGTCATTATAGTTTCATTTTTTGTTTGTATTGTTATTGCTACTAATGCTCGTATTAATGCTATTTTTTTATTATTGCTAAAAATGTTGATTTTATTGCTATTTTTATCATTATTGTTTCAATTATTATTACAGTTATTGCTATTATTACAATTTCTTCTTCTTCTTCTTCGTCTACATCTTTTCCCACTTTTATGTGGGGTTGATGTTTCTGGCCAGTTATCTGTACTGGAGATATTTTGGTTTTGGCAAAATTTTTATAGCCGGATGCCCTTCCTGCCACCAACCCACCCCATCTACCCGGGCTTGGAACCAACTTGAGGCTGGCTCGCCCCCCTCAGTGGCTATAATTACAATTTAACTCATGATTTTTACTATTGGCTATATTATTTTTTTTATATGTATTACTTTTATATCTATTTGCCTAAACATTTTTTCTATCAATTCCCCTATGTAGTACTAATTTTTGTTGTTAATATTATTTATTTCTATTTTATTAGATAATGTAACTACTTTTGAATAACATGCAATTACATTGATTACTGATGTTGGAGTCATTTATTGTCTCCTGTTTTTCTTGCTATTTTAGTCAATTTGTTAATTTAGCTCTTTCTAATGCAATTTTCTTTATTACTAATAATGTGGATTTTATTACTTATTTTCATCAATGTTGCTACAATTAGTGCTCTTATTACAATCTTGTTAATTAATGCTACTATTGCTTTATTACTGTTTTTTATTGATCATTACTGCTGCTTTTGCTATTAAAGGTGATTTTTTCATCATTAACATTATTCTTGTTTCTAATAGCTACACATTTTTTGTTTGAATTCCCCTATGAATTACTAATTTTTTTAGTTAATATTTCTGTAAAGAACGCAATTACTTTGGTTATTGGTGATCCAGTTATGTTTGTTGTTTTTTTTGCTATTATTTTTGTCTTTATAGTTTCTATTCTTGTTTTTATTGATATTTTGGTCATAATTATTAATATCGCTGGTATTATTGATACTTTTTCATTGAACAGTACTGCGGATATATTTGATATTTTCACAATTACAAAAATATTTCACTTATTATAACAGTTTTGCATATAGCTGTTGCTAATTGTTTTATTTTTTTTCTTTGATCAATATTGCTTCTTTTGCTATTATAAATGATTTTTTTTTAAATTAATACTATTCTATTTTATAGTGGCAAAGTTTTCGTTTTTGAATTCTTGTAGTTATTATTAATTTAAGTAGGATATATTACTATATTTGTAAAAAAGCTGTTGCTTTTGTTATTTTTGTTAAAGTCATTTTTGTTATTAATATAATTTGATTGATATTATTACTATTTTTATCATTATTTTTGCAATTACCGTTAATATTACAATCTTTCTCGTAAACGTTACTATTTGATATTTCCCTTATGTAGTACTAATTTTTGTAGTTAATGTGAATATGATGTATTCATTTTAGTAGAAAATGTTATTTTTATGTAAAAAAGGCAATTACATTAATCATTGGTGTTGGAGTCATTTGTGTTTTTATTGCAACTTTGTACTTTATAGTTACTACTGTTGTTTTTGTTGTTATTATTAGTGCAATTTTTTCAATATTGATGATGTTGATATTATTCCTATTTTTATTATTATTGTTAGAATTAGTATTATTAATACAATTCAGTTAATGATTGATTGATGATTCGGTTTTACGTCACGAACTCCCTTTTCTACTAAGGGCTAGGACGGTTGCCTTCTTACGAAGGACTTGTTTTGGCAGATGTAGTCGTTACCCTGAGTGTATGCCCTTACTAACTTCAGTCCGTGACGGGGCGCGAACCCTCGACCTGCCGCTTCAGAGTCGCAGACGCTACCATTTTGCCACGGAGACTACATAATTGTTGCTAATGGATTAATTAGTTTTTTTAATCAGTATTACTACTTTTGCTGATATAGAGCTTTTATTTTTTTATCATTAAAGGTCTATTTCTAGTGGCTAGAGAGTTTCTGTTTGCATTCCCCACTTTATTTTTAATTTTGGTGGATATTACTATATCTGTAAACAATACAGTAGCTTTGATTTTTTCACTTGAAGTTATTTTTGTTATTAATATAACTTTATTGATATTATTACTATTTTCATCATTATTATTACAAGCACCTCTATTATTGCAATTTAACTCATTATGGTTACTATTGGTTATATTATCTTTTTATCAGTATTTTTGCTTTTGCTGGTATAAATGATTTTTCCATCAATAATATTAAAGATTTTTTCTTTCAATTTTCCTATGTACTACTAATTTTTGTTGTTAATGTTATTTATTTTTATTTTATTAGATAATGTAACTACTTTTGAAAAGAATGCAATTGCATTGATTATTAGTGTTGGAGTCATTTTTTGTTATTTTTAGAATTTTATTCTTTATAGTCTTTTTTCTGTTTTCCTTGTGTATTAGTGCTAATAATGTTGATATTTTTACTACTTTCATCAATAATGTTACAATTAGTGCTATTATTACTATCTTATTTATTAATGCTATTATTGTTCTTATTGTTGTTTTTGTGATCAGTACTGCTGCTTTTGCTGGTAAAAGTTATTTTTAAAGCTTTATCATTATTCTTATTTCTAATACCTTCACATTTTTTGTTTGAATTCCCCTATGAACTACTAATTTTCTGTGAAGAATTCAATTACTTTGTTTATTGGTGCTCCTGTTTTTTTTTTGGTGATAATTTGTTATTATTATAATTTTTGTCTTTATAGTTTCAATACCTGGTATTTTCGATATTTTGGTCATAATTACTATTACTGGTATTATTGATATTTTTTCATTGGACAGAACTGCGGATATATATGATATTTTGATAATTATTAATATTTTTTTACTTATTATAACCGTTTTGCATATACTTATTACTAATTGCTTATTTTTTCTTTTTTACTAATATATATATATAATAATATATATATATATATATATATATATATATATATATATATATATATATATATATATATATATATATATATATATATATATATATATATATATATATATATATATATATATATATATATATATATATATATATATATATATATATATATATATATATATATATATATATATATATATATATATATATATATATATATATATATATATATATATATATATATATATATATATATATATATATATATATATATATATATATATATATATATATATATATATATATATATATATATATATATATATATATATATATATATATATATATATATATATATATATATATATATATATATATATATATATATATATATATATATATATATATATATATATATATATATATATATATATATATATTATTATTTATATATTATTATTATTATTATTATTATTATATATTTTATATATATATATATATATATATATATATATATATATATATATATATATATATATATATATATATATATATATATATATATATATATATATATATATATATATATATATATATATATATATATATATATATATATATATATATATATATATATATATATATATATATATATATATATAAACAATTGCTTTTAGTATTTTTGTTAAAGTCATTTTTGTTATTAATATAATTTGATTGATATTATTACTATTTTTATCATTATTTTTGCTATTAGTGTTATTATTACAATTTTGCTGATAAGTGATACTATTGGTTTTATTATTGCTTACTTTTATTATTTTTGATTCTTAAGGGTGCATAAGTAATTTCTACATCACAATCATTATTCTTTCTTCTTTGTTAAAGTCATTTTTGTTATTAATATAATTTGATTGATATTATTACTATTTTTATCATTATTTTTGCAATTACCGTTAATATTACAGTCTTTCTCGTAAACGTTACTATTTGATATTTCCCTTATGTAGTACTAATTTTTGTAGTTAATGTGAATATGATGTATTCATTCTAGTAGAAAATGTTATTTTTATGTAAAAAAGGCAATTACATTAATCATTGGTGTTGGAGTCATTTGTGTTTTTATTGCAACTTTGTACTTTATAGTTACTATTGTAATTTCTACATCACAATCATTATTCTTTCTTCTTTGTTAAAGTCATTTTTGTTATTAATATAATTTGATTGATATTATTACTATTTTTATCATTATTTTTGCAATTACCGTTAATATTACAGTCTTTCTCGTAAACGTTACTATTTGATATTTCCCTTATGTAGTACTAATTTTTGTAGTTAATGTGAATATGATGTATTCATTTTAGTAGAAAATGTTATTTTTATGTAAAAAAGGCAATTACATTAATCATTGGTGTTGGAGTCATTTGTGTTTTTATTGCAACTTTGTACTTTATAGTTACTATTGTTGTTTTTGTTGTTATTATTAGTGCAATTTTTTCAATATTGATGATGTTGATATTATTCCTATTTTTATTATTATTGTTAGAATTAGTATTATTAATACAATTCAGTTAATGATTGATTGATGATTCAGTTTTACGTCACGAACTCCCTTTTCTACTAAGGGCTAGGACGGTTGCCTTCTTACGAAGGACTTGTTTTGGCAGATGTAATCGTTACCCTGAGTGTATGCCCTTACTAACCTCAGTCCGTGACGGGGCGCGAACCCTCGACCTGCCGCTTCAGAGTCGCAGACGCTACCATTTTGCCACGGAGACAACATAATTGTTGCTAATGGATTAATTAGTTTTTTTAATCAGTATTACTACTTTTGCTGATATAGAGCTTTTATTTTTTTATCATTAAAGGTCTATTTCTAGTGGCTAGAGAGTTTCTGTTTGCATTCCCCACTTTATTTTTAATTTTGGTGGATATTACTATATCTGTAAACAATACAGTAGCTTTGATTTTTTCACTTGAAGTTATTTTTGTTATTAATATAACTTTATTGATATTATTACTATTTTCATCATTATTATTACAAGCACCTCTGTTATTGCAATTTAACTCATTATGGTTACTATTGGTTATATTATCTTTTTATCAGTATTTTTGCTTTTGCTGGTATAAATGATTTTTTCATCAATAATATTAAAGATTTTTTCTTTCAATTTTCATATGTACTACTAATTTTTGTTGTTAGTGTTATTTATTTTTATTTTATTAGATAATGTAACTACTTTTGAAAAGAATGCAATTGCATTGATTATTAGTGTTGGAGTCATTTTTTGTTATTTTTAGAATTTTATTCTTTATAGTCTTTTTTCTGGTTTCCTTGTGTATTAGTGCTAATAATGTTGATATTTTTACTACTTTCATCAATAATGTTACAATTAGTGCTATTATTACTATCTTATTTATTAATGCTATTATTGTTCTTATTGTTGTTTTTGTGATCAGTACTGCTGCTTTTGCTGGTAAAAGTTATTTTTAAAGCTTTATCATTATTCTTATTTCTAATACCTTCACATTTTTTGTTTGAATTCCCCTATGAACTACTAATTTTCTGTGAAGAATTCAATTACTTTGTTTATTGGTGCTCCTGTTTTTTTTTGGTGATAATTTGTTATTATTATAATTTTTGTCTTTATAGTTTCAATACCTGGTATTTTCGATATTTTGGTCATAATTACTATTACTGGTATTATTGATATTTTTTCATTGGACAGTACTGCGGATATATATGATATTTTGATAATTATTAATATTTTTTTACTTATTATAACCGTTTTGCATATACTTATTACTAATTGCTTAATTTTTCTTTTTTACTAATATATATATATATATATAATATATATATATATAATATATATATAAATATATATATATATATATATATATATATATATATATATATATATATATATATATATATATATATATATATATATATATATATATATATATATATATATATATATATATATATATATATATATATATATATATATATATATATATATATATATATATATATATATATATATATATATATATATATATATATATATATATATATATATATATATATATATATTATATATATATTATTATTATTATTATTATTATTATTATTATTATTATTATATATTTTATATATATATATATATATATATATATATATATATATATATATATATATATATATATATATATATATATATATATATATATATATATATATATATATATATATATATATATATATTATATATATATATATATATATATATATATATATATATATATATATATATATATATATATATATATATATATATATATATATATATATATATATATATATATATATATATATATATATATATATATATATATATATATATATATATATATATATATATATATATATATATATATATATATATATATATATATATATATATATATATATATATATATATATATATATATATATATATATATATATATATATATATATATATATATATATATATATATATATATATATATATATATATAAACAATTGCTTTTAGTATTTTTGTTAAAGTCATTTTTGTTATTAATATAATTTGATTGATATTATTATTATTATTATTATTATTATTTTTATATATTATATATATATATATATATATATATATATATATATATATATATATATATATATATATATATATATATATATATATATATATATATATATATATATATATATATATATATATATATATATATATAAACAATTGCTTTTAGTATTTTTGTTAAAGTCATTTTTGTTATTAATATAATTTGATTGATATTATTACTATTTTTATCATTATTTTTGCTATTAGTGTTATTATTACAATTTTGCTGATAAGTGATACTATTGGTTTTATTATTGCTTACTTTTATTATTTTTGATTCTTAAGGGTGCATAAGTAATTTCTACATCACAATCATTATTCTTTCTTCTTTGTTAAAGTCATTTTTGTTATTAATATAATTTGATTGATATTATTACTATTTTTATCGTTATTTTTGCAATTACCGTTAATATTACAGTCTTTCTCGTAAACGTTACTATTTGATATTTCCCTTATGTAGTACTAATTTTTGTAGTTAATGTGAATATGATGTATTCATTTTAGTAGAAAATGTTATTTTTATGTAAAAAAAGGCAATTACATTAATCATTGGTGTTGGAGTCATTTGTGTTTTTATTGCAACTTTGTACTTTATAGTTACTATTGTTGTTTTTGTTGTTATTATTAGTGCAATTTTTTCAATATTGATGATGTTGATATTATTCCTATTTTTATTATTATTGTTAGAATTAGTATTATTAATACAATTCAGTTAATGATTGATTGATGATTCGGTTTTACGTCACGAACTCCCTTTTCTACTAAGGGCTAGGACTGTTGCCTTCTTACGAAGGACTTGTTTTGGCAGATGTAATCGTTACCCTGAGTGTATGCCCTTACTAACCTCAGTCCGTGACGGGGCGCGAACCCTCGACCTGCCGCTTCAGAGTCGCAGACGCTACCATTTTGCCACGGAGACTACATAATTGTTGCTAATGGATTAATTAGTTTTTTTTAATCAGTATTACTACTTTTGCTGATATAGAGCTTTTATTTTTTTTATCATTAAAGGTCTATTTCTAGTGGCTAGAGAGTTTCTGTTTGCATTCCCCACTTTATTTTTAATTTTGGTGGATATTACTATATCTGTAAACAATACAGTAGCTTTGATTTTTTCACTTGAAGTTATTTTTGTTATTAATATAACTTTATTGATATTATTACTATTTTCATCATTATTATTACAAGCACCTCTATTATTGCAATTTAACTCATTATGGTTACTATTGGTTATATTATCTTTTTATCAGTATTTTTGCTTTTGCTGGTATAAATGATTTTTCCATCAATAATATTAAAGATTTTTTCTTTCAATTTTCCTATGTACTACTAATTTTTGTTGTTAATGTTATTTATTTTTATTTTATTAGATAATGTAACTACTTTTGAAAAGAATGCAATTGCATTGATTATTAGTGTTGGAGTCATTTTTTGTTATTTTTAGAATTTTATTCTTTATAGTCTTTTTTCTGTTTTCCTTGTGTATTAGTGCTAATAATGTTGATATTTTTACTACTTTCATCAATAATGTTACAATTAGTGCTATTATTACTATCTTATTTATTAATGCTATTATTGTTCTTATTGTTGTTTTTGTGATCAGTACTGCTGCTTTTGCTGGTAAAAGTTATTTTTAAAGCTTTATCATTATTCTTATTTCTAATACCTTCACATTTTTTGTTTGAATTCCCCTATGAACTACTAATTTTCTGTGAAGAATTCAATTACTTTGTTTATTGGTGCTCCTGTTTTTTTTGGTGATAATTTGTTATTATTATAATTTTTGTCTTTATAGTTTCAATACCTGGTATTTTCGATATTTTGGTCATAATTACTATTACTGGTATTATTGATATTTTTTTCATTGGACAGTACTGCGGATATATATGATATTTTGATAATTATTAATATTTTTTTACTTATTATAACCGTTTTGCATATACTTATTACTAATTGCTTAATTTTTCTTTTTTTACTAATATATATATATAATAATAATATATATATATATATATATATATATATATATATATATATATATATATATATATATATATATATATATATATATATATATATATATATATATATATATATATATATATATATATATATATATATATATATATATATATATATATATATATATATATATATATATATATATATATATATATATATATATATATATATATATATATATATATATATATATATATATATATATATATATATATATATATATATATATATATATATATATATATATATATATATATATATATATATATATATATATATATATATATATATATATATATATATATATATATATATATATATATATATATATATATATATATATATATATATATATATATATATATATATATATATATATATATATATATATATATATATATATATATATATATATATATATATATATATATATATATATATATATATATATATATTATTATATATATTATTATTATTATATATTATATATATATATTTATATATATTATATATATATATATATATATATATATATATATATATATATATATATATATATATATATATATATATATATATATATATATATATATATATATATATATATATATATATAAACAATTGCTTTTAGTATTTTTGTTAAAGTCATTTTTGTTATTAATATAATTTGATTGATATTATTACTATTTTTATCATTATTTTTGCTATTAGTGTTATTATTACAATTTTGCTGATAAGTGATACTATTGGTTTTATTATTGCTTACTTTTATTATTTTTGATTCTTAAGGGTGCATAAGTAATTTCTACATCACAATCATTATTCTTTCTTCTTTGTTAAAGTCATTTTTGTTATTAATATAATTTGATTGATATTATTACTATTTTTATCGTTATTTTTGCAATTACCGTTAATATTACAGTCTTTCTCGTAAACGTTACTATTTGATATTTCCCTTATGTAGTACTAATTTTTGTAGTTAATGTGAATATGATGTATTCATTTTAGTAGAAAATGTTATTTTTATGTAAAAAAAGGCAATTACATTAATCATTGGTGTTGGAGTCATTTGTGTTTTTATTGCAACTTTGTACTTTATAGTTACTATTGTTGTTTTTGTTGTTATTATTAGTGCAATTTTTTCAATATTGATGATGTTGATATTATTCCTATTTTTATTATTATTGTTAGAATTAGTATTATTAATACAATTCAGTTAATGATTGATTGATGATTCGGTTTTACGTCACGAACTCCCTTTTCTACTAAGGGCTAGGACTGTTGCCTTCTTACGAAGGACTTGTTTTGGCAGATGTAATCGTTACCCTGAGTGTATGCCCTTACTAACCTCAGTCCGTGACGGGGCGCGAACCCTCGACCTGCCGCTTCAGAGTCGCAGACGCTACCATTTTGCCACGGAGACTACATAATTGTTGCTAATGGATTAATTAGTTTTTTTTAATCAGTATTACTACTTTTGCTGATATAGAGCTTATATTTTTTTATCATTAAAGGTCTATTTCTAGTGGCTAGAGAGTTTCTGTTTGCATTCCCCACTTTATTTCTAATTTTGGTGGATATTACTATATCTGTAAACAATACAGTAGCTTTGATTTTTTCACTTGAAGTTATTTTTGTTATTAATATAACTTTATTGATATTATTACTATTTTCATCATTAATATTACAAGCACCTCTATTATTGCAATTTAACTCATTATGGTTACTATTGGTTATATTATCTTTTTATCAGTATTTTTGCTTTTGCTGGTATAAATGATTTTTCCATCAATATTATTAAAGATTTTTTCTTTCAATTTTCCTATGTACTACTAATTTTTGTTGTTAATGTTATTTATTTTTATTTTATTAGATAATGTAACTACTTTTGAAAAGAATGCAATTGCATTGATTATTAGTGTTGGAGTCATTTTTTGTTATTTTTAGAATTTTATTCTTTATAGTCTTTTGTCTGTTTTCCTTGTGTATTAGTGCTAATAATGTTGATAGTTTTACTACTTTCATCAATAATGTTACAATTAGTGCTATTATTACTATCTTATTTATTAATGCTATTATTGTTCTTATTGTTGTTTTTGTGATCAGTACTGCTGCTTTTGCTGGTAAAAGTTATTTTTAAAGCTTTATCATTATTCTTATTTCTAATACCTTCACATTTTTTGTTTGAATTCCCCTATGAACTACTAATTTTCTGTGAAGAATTCAATTACTTTGTTTATTGGTGCTCCTGTTTTTTTTGGTGATAATTTGTTATTATTATAATTTTTGTCTTTATAGTTTCAATACCTGGTATTTTCGATATTTTGGTCATAATTACTATTACTGGTATTATTGATATTTTTCATTGGACAGTACTGCGGATATATATGATATTTTGATAATTATTAATATTTTTTTTACTTATTATAACCGTTTTGCATATACTTATTACTAATTGCTTAATTTTTCTTTTTTACTAATATATATATATAATAATATATATATATATATATATATATATATATATATATATATATATATATATATATATATATATATATATATATATATATATATATATATATATATATATGTATATATATATATATATATATATATATATATATATATATATATATATATATATATATATATATATATATATATATATATATATATATATATATATATATATATATATATATATATATATATATATATATATATATATATATATATATAATATATATATATATATATATATATATATATATATATATATATATATATATATATATATATATATATATATATATATATATATATATATATATATATATATATATATATATATATATATATATATATATATATATATATATATATATATATATATATATATATATATATATATATTATATATATATATATATTATTATATATATTATTATTATTATTATTTTTATTATTATTATTATATATTTTATATATATATATATATATATATATATATATATATATATATATATATATATATATATATATATATATATATATATATATATATATATATATATATATATATATATATATATATATATATATATATATATATATATATATATATATATATATATATATATATATATATATATATATATATATATATATATATATATATATATATATATATATATATATATATATATATATATATATATATATATATATATATATATATATATATATATATATATATATATATATATATATATATATATATATATATATATATATATATATATATATATATATATATATATAAACAATTGCTTTTAGTATTTTTGTTAAAGTCATTTTTGTTATTAATATAATTTGATTGATATTATTACTATTTTTATCATTATTTTTGCTATTAGTGTTATTATTACAATTTTGCTGATAAGTGATACTATTGGTTTTATTATTGCTTACTTTTATTATTTTTGATTCTTAAGGGTGCATAAGTAATTTCTACATCACAATCATTATTCTTTCTTCTTTGTTAAAGTCATTTTTGTTATTAATATAATTTGATTGATATTATTACTATTTTTATCATTATTTTTGCAATTACCGTTAATATTACAGTCTTTCTCGTAAACGTTACTATTTGATATTTCCCTTATGTAGTACTAATTTTTGTAGTTAATGTGAATATGATGTATTCATTTTAGTAGAAAATGTTATTTTTATGTAAAAAAGGCAATTACATTAATCATTGGTGTTGGAGTCATTTGTGTTTTTATTGCAACTTTGTACTTTATAGTTACTATTGTTGTTTTTGTTGTTATTATTAGTGCATTTTTTTTCAATATTGATGATGTTGATATTATTCCTATTTTTATTATTATTGTTAGAATTAGTATTATTAATACAATTCAGTTAATGATTGATTGATGATTCGGTTTTACGTCACGAACTCCCTTTTCTACTAAGGGCTAGGACGGTTGCCTTCTTACGAAGGACTTGTTTTGGCAGATGTAGTCGTTACCCTGAGTGTATGCCCTTACTAACCTCAGTCCGTGACGGGGCGCGAACCCTCGACCTGCCGCTTCAGAGTCGCAGACGCTACCATTTTGCCACGGAGACTACATAATTGTTGCTAATGGATTAATTAGTTTTTTTAATCAGTATTACTACTTTTGCTGATATAGAGCTTTTATTTTTTATCATTAAAGGTCTATTTCTAGTGGCTAGAGAGTTTCTGTTTGCATTCCCCACTTTATTTTTAATTTTGGTTGATATTACTATATCTGTAAACAATACAGTAGCTTTGATTTTTTCACTTGAAGTTATTTTTGTTATTAATATAACTTTATTGATATTATTACTATTTTCATCATTATTATTACAAGCACCTCTATTATTGCAATTTAACTCATTATGGTTACTATTGGTTATATTATCTTTTTATCAGTATTTTTGCTTTTGCTGGTATAAATGATTTTTCCATCAATAATATTAAAGATTTTTTCTTTCAATTTTCCTATGTACTACTAATTTTTGTTGTTAATGTTATTTATTTTTATTTTATTAGATAATGTAACTACTTTTGAAAAGAATGCAATTGCATTGATTATTAGTGTTGGAGTCATTTTTTGTTATTTTTAGAATTTTATTCTTTATAGTCTTTTTTCTGTTTTCCTTGTGTATTAGTGCTAATAATGTTGATATTTTTACTACTTTCATCAATAATGTTACAATTAGTGCTATTATTACTATCTTATTTATTAATGCTATAATTGTTCTTATTGTTGTTTTTGTGATCAGTACTGCTGCTTTTGCCGGTAAAAGTTATTTTTAAAGCTTTATCATTATTCTTATTTCTAATACCTTCACATTTTTTGTTTGAATTCCCCTATGAACTACTAATTTTCTGTGAAGAATTTAATTACTTTGTTTATTGGTGCTCCTGTTTTTTTTTGGTGATAATTTGTTATTATTATAATTTTTGTCTTTATAGTTTCAATACCTGGTATTTTCAATATTTTGGTCATAATTACTATTACTGGTATTATTGATATTTTTTCATTGGACAGTACTGCGGATATATATGATATTTTGATAATTATTAATATTTTTTTACTTATTATAACCGTTTTGCATATACTTATTACTAATTGCTTAATTTTTCTTTTTTACTAATATATATATATAATAATAATATATATATATATATATATATATATATATATATATATATATATATATATATATATATATATATATATATATATATATATATATATATATATATATATATATATATATATATATATATATATATATATATATATATATATATATATATATATATATATATATATATATATAATATATATATATATATATATATATATATATATATATATATATATATATATATATATATATATATATATATATATATATATATATATATATATATATATATATATATATATATATATATATATATATATATATATATATATATATATATATATATATATATATATATATATATATATATATATATATATATATATATATATATATATATATATATATATATATATATATATATATATATATATATATATATATATATATATATATATATATATATATATATATATATATATATATATATATATATATATATATATATATATATATATATATATATATATATATATATATATATATATATATATATATATATATATATATATATATATATATATATATATATATATATATATATATATATATATATATATATATATATATATATTATTATTATTATTATTATTATTATTATATATATTATATATATATATATATATATATATATATATATATATATATATATATATATATATATATATATATATATATATATATATATATATATATATATATATATATATATATTATATATATATATATATATATATATATATATATATATAAACAATTGCTTTTAGTATTTTTGTTAAAGTCATTTTTGTTATTAATATAATTTGATTGATATTATTACTATTTTTATCATTATTTTTGCTATTAGTGTTATTATTACAATTTTGCTGAGAAGTGATACTATTGGTTTTATTATTGCTTACTTTTATTATTTTTG
>JAXCGZ010006113.1:0-67027 GCA_037179515.1 Halocaridina rubra
CTCATGACTCGATTCTGGAACTTTTCAAGTGGCTCGAGAGCTGGTCTAGGAAGTTGACACAAGGCAGGAGACAGATAGTCAACCACTGACCGAAGTAGTAGGATGTAGAGGGTCCTCGCCACTGGGATGGAGACTCCTGCAGCATTGTTGGCAAGCCACTTGACAGGTGCAAAGCGGGGCTCCAGACGGTCAAGAAGGCTCTTCACAAAGGGATGAATTCGTTGACGTGCAGGTATAGCTGGGGTGATCCGGACTGGTGCACCTAAATACGTGTACTGTGTGCAGTGAGGGATGACATTACCACCCATGGCGAATGCGGGCAGTGCTCTGCAGTTGCGTGAAGTAAAAATCCTGCTTTTTTCTGGGGAGATAATAAGGCCACAGGAGGTAGCAGACACGTAAAAATCATGGAGCATGTGCTGAAGGTCGTGAGTTGAGGTCGTGTGGATGCATATGTCGTCCGCATAGCAGGTAACTGTAGTACCGGGGATGACAGGAAGGAGGGAGAGTAGACGATGCATAAGGATATTGAATAGAAAAGGACTTAGCACACCCCCCTGAGGAGTACCCAGTTCAAACCGTTCATAGGAGCTATACGACCCTTTAAAAAGGACACTTGATGTTCTGTTGCAGAGATATCCCCGTATCCATTTCAGTATGTTCCCCCGAACTCCAAAGTCCACCAGCTGGTCAAGAATAATTTCCTTGTTGGCTATATCGAAGGCAGATTTGAGGTCCAGGAAGGCGACCACACTGGTGGGAGAAAGACGGGTGTAGAGTTCAGCGAGGCAGTGATGTGTGCTCCGTTGTGGGAGGAAACCATAAAGACTGGGGGAGAGTTTATCCTGTAGACGGTGCATGAGCCGGGCAAGAAGGATGCGTTCAAACACTTTGCTGAAGCAGGAGGTGAGGGAGATAGGCCTAAATTTGTCGGTTCCAGGTTTTGGTAGAGGAATAATAGTGCTTCTGGTCCAGGCAGAGGGCACATGCCCCAAGCAAAAGCAAAGATTGAAGAGCCGCAGTAGGGGGTTACCAGGAACTTTCTGAAGAAGACGGAGAACTTGATATGTAAGACCATCCTCCCCAGGGGCAGTAGCCTTAATCCTAGCAAGAGCACGTCGTAGTTCATCCTCTGTGAATAGGATGTCATCCTCTTCATCCGTCTGTAGTAATGCACCCATTAGGCGGAGGTTACGAACACTGCGGTGGGTGGAGAGTGCCTCTTGAACGTTCCCGGGAAGGTTGCAAGTTTGTGACTGTGCTGACCAGGTAGTAATGAGGTCCTGAGCGTACTCAAGTGGACTGTGGTGTAGAGCACAGGTGGGTTTCTTCTTGACAGCCTTCCTTATAAGATGCCACATAGTCCTAGCGCTAGTCTGATGGTTAATACTATCCGTAAATTTCTGCCAATACTCCGTGTGCACGCACTTCTGCAGGGCAACCAGATCATCCCTCGCCAACTGATATTGGTGCAGGTGGTCAGGGGTGGGCTGTCTTTGAAAGGAGAGTCCAGCATCCACAGCTGTCCTTTCCGCCTGGGCAATACGCTGATCCAAAGTCCAGGAATGGGCCTCAGGGCGACGTGGAACGTGTGGTCTGAGAACATAATGCGTGTAGAAGTCATGTGTAGAATCCACCAGTGAGTTGTATAAGCTGTCTGGAGAAAGGAGATCAAAAGTGGGAAGGAGGTGAGAGATAAAGGAAATATAAGTGGGGCAGTATTTGGGAGGGATAGAGATGCGGGTGCGGTGATGGGAGAGGGTAGCTGGAGTCTGAAGTATGGAGTATTTCAGGCTAAGGGCAACAAGGTCAGAAAAGAGAGAAGGGATAGAAGAGCAGGAGACATTAGGTACCACAAGGCCAGCTGTGAGAATGTGATCTACAGTACCCCCACGAGCGTGTGTGGCACCACCAGTATCCCAGCGGGTGAGGCGATAGCGGCGGATGTAGTCGAGCAGAGGCTTGCCACCGCGAGAGAGAGAGAGAGAGAGAGAGAGAGAGTCAAAGTCAAAGTCAAAGTCAAAAACTTTATTCCATCAAAAATGGCTATTACATGATAATTAATCTAATTACAAATTACAATGTAAAATGTCAAAATAAAGCAAATGAAATTTGCAAAGCACAAAATCAAAAAATTTACACATTAAAATATGCATACGTACACTTCGTCTACCCAATGGGAGGATAATAATGAGACTAAAATCACTTATTAAGTAGGTGATTTAAAAGATGAGATTTAAGTGAGGGTAATGTTTGGCAACTTCTTAAGTTTGCGGGTAAAGAGTTCCAAAGTCTCGGGCCCATTACATTTAAGGCTCTTGCCCCAATATCAGTGGAAGTTCTGGGCACGTAAAAAGAATTCTGATATCTGGTGTTGACGTTATTGATACGCACTTGATTAACTGTTGGCAATGAGAAGAGCCATTCCGGTAATATTCCATGATTTATTTTAAAAACTATAAAACAGATATTATATATGAACTTCATGTCCATCCTTAGCCAACCCAATCTCTCAAAGAGGGGAGTCACGTGATCATATTTATGCACCCCCCCTATGGCAACTCTTGCAGCAAAATTCTGGAGCCTTTTCACTCGTAACATCTGGGTCTTAGTCGTGGAACCCCAAACACTTAGACAGTAGTTGAGAATACTTAAAATCAATGTTTGTACTACAATTACCCTACAATCAGGCTCGAATCTTTCATAGACTCTGTTCAAGTAAATAAGGGTCCCGTTCACTTTTTTATGTAGTTCATCGATATGAAAATTAAATGTCATGGTACTGTCCATAATAACTCCTAGATTTTTAACCTTATTAGATGGGAAGAGTGAAACATTGTTGAAATTTATACTGATGTTCTCAGGAATGCGGGACAGGTATTGATTTGATCCAAAAATAACGAATTTAGTTTTATTTTCGTTCAGTAAAAGACCATTACTGTTAAAATAACTTTTGGCACTGTTTAATATATCTTCAGCCCTTTTTAAGATTTCAGGAATTCTATCAATGTCACCAGTAAGCATAATCTGGGTGTCATCAGCATACATAACAAGTAGGCAATCTCTTATAAATTGAGGTAAATCATTAACATATATTAAGAAAAGCAGAGGACCCAAAACTGAACCCTGAGGAACGCCAAAACTGATATCTAAAGAAGAAGAGAGAGTCGAGCCCATTCGAACTGATTGAATTCGATCTTTCAGATAATTTTCGAACCAAAATGAGTCAACATGAACTTTGGAAAGTTTTCTCATTAGAATTTGATGGTGTACACTGTCAAATGCTTTAGACAAATCTAACAATAATAAAAGTGATATTTTCTTATTTTCAATATTACTATAAATTTTATCAGTAATTTTAAGTAGGGCCGTCTCGGTCGAAAGTTTAGGCCGAAAACCGTGTTGTTCTTCACATAATAGACAATTTGATTCAAGGAAATTTATTAACTGGGTGGCAACTACCTTCTCAAGTATTTTAGACAGAATGCTGAGAAGAGAGATTGGCCTATAATTTTCAACATTATTAGTATCTCCACTCTTAAAAACGGGGATGATATAGGGATGCTTCCAGAGGTTAAGATAACTGCCTGTAACAATGGATGTATTAACAATGACTAAAATGAAAAATACTGCAACTGGCAATGAGTCAATTAGGAAGCGAAGTTGTATCCCATCGGAACCACAAGAGTTTGTTGGTTTGAGGTTCTTTATGATAAGAATAAGTGTGACTAAATCGATTGGGTGCGGTCTAAAATTATTGATAATATTTCTTTCAGCTGGAGGCTGGCAATTATGTGGTTGATTAATAATCAAGTCATTATTATCTTGGGACTTTTCATATGTGGACTTACCTATTTCAGCAAAATACTTATTAAAATCATTCACTCGCTTTTCCACATTATCACTGAGAAGGTCAGAATTTTCTAAGATTTCCTTATTTGCAGGAATTATTCTTTTTATAACATTCCAAGTTCCTTTGATATTTCCCTTATACTTGGAAAATTCTTCCCTGAAATGATTTTTCTTCTTTTCGGACAACATTGTTTTAGTAAGGTTTCTTTCTCTTCTATAGGCTCTTTCCATCTCGGAGTTTTGTCTATCAGATTTAAATTGCCTTAGGAGGTCATCTTTCCTTTTCATTTGCTCTTTTAACTGAGAGTCAATCCACGGGGCAGGAGGGCGTGTCATGACTTTGGTTGTAAGAGGGGCACATTCATTTAAACATCTCGTAAAAACATCAGTAAAAGTAGAAACTTGATAATTTACACAATCTGTAGTTAGTATTGAATTTAAAATGTTGTATTCATTAAGAAGAGTGTCGCAGAAACAATTTTGAGAATAATTCTCAAGAGATCGGAAAGTTTTAACAATTGGCGGTCTCTTTTCCTTCCTGACATGAACTGTAGCTATTAGAAGCTCGTGGTCTCCTACAGGACAAGGTAAGACATCGTGGTGAACTATAAAACTAGGTAGAGAGAGAGAGAGAGAGAGAGAGAGAGAGAGAGAGAGAGAGAGAGAGAGAGAGAGAGAGAGAGAGAGAGAGAGAGAGAGAGAGAGAGAGAGAGAGAGAGAGAGAGAGAGAGATAAAAGCTATTCACGAAAAAATTAATATCTAATTATAACGAAAGACCCAAACTTACATTTATCTATAGCTTTTCACATCTTTACATATGATCGCTGCTTTTCAGTAGTTTCTTAAATGCTATCGTTTGGTCTTGGGTCAAGGTTTTATTGCCCATTGCCCTTCCTAACACTAACACACTCCATTCATCCGGGCATGGCCCGTTACCAAGTTGAGTTGGCTTGCTCCGCCAGCGGGTGAATTTAGGGGACTGAATACACTGTAAAGGGGAAAAATTAAAGGAAGGGTGAAAGGGGGGATGGGAAGTAAGGAGACCTCCCCCCATCATGAGGAAAAAACAAAGACAAGAACAAAAAAAAAGACAATAGCAAACAAACTGACCGAAATGGAAAGGGATAATAAGACGTAACATAAAACGAAAGATAAAAAAAAAATAGTGATAATAAAATAAAATAAAACGTGGGAGGCGAGAGTGGGGGGGTTTTGTTTTCTTACGCCCCCCCCCCCTTTTCAACCGACTAATTATTGTTTTCTTTGTGCTTGGCCTGGCATCATTTTTTTTCTCTCTTTCTTTTCATCATTCTTTGCTATGCCAATTGTAATATTATTTCATATCGTTCACACTAACGATGAATTTGGCAGCACAAGGCTCTGTATTATATGACACTAATACATTATTCAGTTTGAATAATTATTATTATTATTATTATTATTATTATTATTATTATTATTATTATTATTATTATTATTATTATTAATATTATTATTATTATTATTATTATTATTATTATTATTATTATTATTATTATTATTATTATTATTATTATTATTATTAATATTATTATTATTATTATTATTAATATTATTATTATTATTATTAATATTATTATTATTATTATTATTATTATTATTATTATTATTATTATTATTACTATTATTGGTGTTCTTTCTCTTTTTCTTCTTCTTCTTATTATTATTATTATTATCATTATTATTATTATTATTATCATTATTATTATTATTATTATTATTATTGTAGTCACCGTGGCTCAAGCGGTAGCGTCCGTGACTTAGAGGCGTCAGGTCGAGGGTTCGCGCCCGGCCCCGGTCTGAGGTTAGCAAGGGCATGCACTCAGGGTAACGATTACATCTGCTAAAACAAGTCCTTCGCAAGAAGGTAACCGTCCTAGCCCTTAGTAGAAAAGGGAGTCCGTGACGTAAACCCGGAACATCATTATTATTATTTAATAACAATAACCTCCACAGGTAGTTTATGTCATCTCAGCAGGCAAAGTAATAACACCAATAAAAGGGTAGTCAGTCAGTGATAACACAATTCTTTATCATTTTGGGCTTCATTAATGCCAAAAACGTGTCTCGCAGATACGAGGAAAAAACTATACATTTTTTGAGCAACGAAAAGATCTATTTAACAATTTTTTTACAATTAAACTAAAGAAGGATTATTACTGATGCTTAAAACTTTAATTATCACAAAAATTACGGTTTTATGAGGCATTATTACTCCCCATTCCAATGGGAGTGGATTTGTACAGACAGGAGCTGAGGGATTATGGTTGAATGCCCTCCCAACGCCCTGCGGTGGGCACGAACATGTGTTTGATACTTCTAGAGTCGAGAGCCCTAACATATGAGCTACCAAGAAGAAGAAGAAGAAGAAGAAGAAGAAGAAGAAGAAGAAGAAGAAGAAGAAGAAGAAGAAGAAGAAGAAGAAGAAGAAGAAGAAGAAGAAGAAGAAGAAGAAGAAGAAAAAGAAGAAGGAGGAGGAGGAGGAGGAGGAGGAGGAGGAGGAGGAGGAGGAGGAGGAGGAGGAGGTGGAGGTTCTAAGGTAAATAATCATAAAATTCATTACAATGTCTTTTCAATGCGGACGAAAAATCTACCTGAAAAAGTACGAAAGAAAGGCTAGAATGTTATCCAGCCTCCAGAACAACATCACTGGAAGGATGATACTACTACTACTACTACTAGTAAAACTACTACTACTACTACTACTACTACTACTACTACTACTACTACTACTACTACTACTACTACTACTACTACTACTAGTAAAACTAATACAAGTACTACTACTACTACTACTACTACTAATAATAATAATAATAATAATAATAATAATAATAATAATAATAATAATAATAATAATAATAATAATTAATAAAAATTAGCCAGCATGTGTAACTGTTTCCTTCTAAGTACATATAGAACAAACGGCAAGAAGGATTAGATTATTCAATAGACAGGTATCTGAAAGACAAATAGTTCATGGAAATACAGCAATTAAGGTACGTTTTGCTCGGTGCGATTATCGCTCAACGATGATCGTTCATGGCTCAACGATGATCGTCAAACGATTGTCTGGAGCACTCATTCTTTGTTTTTGAATGGGGCTGTTTTGCTCGAAGCAAAACACCCCCATTCAAAAACAAAGAATGAGTGCTCTAGACAATCGTTTGACGATCATCGTTGAGCGATAATCGCACCGAGCAAAACGTAGCTTAATTGTTGTTCGAAGCAAAACAGCCCCATTCAGAAACAAAGAATGAGTGCTCTAGACAATTGTTTGCCGATCATCGTTGAGCCATGAACGATTATCGTTGAGCGATAATCGCATCGAGAAAAACGTACCTTTATCCCCATTATAATGGAGTGGACACAAACAGGTTGGAGCTGGGGAATTAAGATTGGATGCCATTCCTAACGAAAGTCCTTACAAAAAAAAAAAAAAACACATACAATCTTTGTCTAACTCAGCGCTTCAAACGTACATACACAAGTACAAACATTCAGACATGAAGAATGGGAATACGGGGCAAATTTACACATATGAGTAAGGTACGCATTGTTTTTATCCTTTTAATTAAAAAAAAAACATATATAGAATATAGAGTGATATTAACATTAAAGGTTGGGTCATTTTAATTTTTTTTTATGACCCGAGACTTCAAAGTTTACATTTTATTCTCAGAGTGTTATTTCATTCACCAGCTGGTCACGATCATTTTCACAATCTCGGACATGAAAAAATAGTGAAATGTCACTACCACACTGTAAATGTTAAAACATGAGTGTGACTAATATTTATCTATTTCTACAGAAGATAACACAAGAGCACGTGACGTAATTATGAATCAAAATGACCTTTTTATTATTATTATCAATCAGGGACAGATTTCAAAGAGCTCTATAAATCAATCTGGGGAAAAATTAATTTACATTTTTCATGGTTATATTTCATCCGAGTAGGGGTGGACACAGACGGGTTGGAGCTGGGGTATTAAGGCTGGATGCCTTTCCTAACGCCCCACGGTGGGCTTAGACAGGGATTCGTCACTTCCCGATTCGAGCGTTTTAACCATTACGCTTCTGCGGTTCCCGGAAAAAACAAATTTACATAAAAAAACTAATGTGAAAACTTATCTACAATTTTCATGACATTATTATTCCCCATTCGAATGGGGGAGGACACAGACGCGTTGGAGCTGGGGAATTAAGGCTGAATGCCCTTTATAACGCCCAGCGGTGGGCTCGAACACGGGCCTATCATTTCCCGAATCGAATGCTGTAACCACTGCTCTACCGTGGTCCCAGGAAATCCTAATTTACATGAAAAAAAATTAGTTACTCTATGAATGGATCGCAGTGGATGGGTGTTCCTTGGCTCGACCACCCCCCTTACTAGGGGGAATGCAGCCATGTATATGTATATATATTATATATCTACCTTGGCTGTTTCCCCCTTTAATTGGGGGGTAGCCGACATCAAAAAAAGAAAACAATAAGGGGATTACTTTGCTCTATGGGCAATGACGAGGGAGCTAGCGACCGTTCAGATGGCGCTGCTGGAGTGCCACAGCCCATCCTCCCGACTCTTACACAACCTGTGTCGCTTCACAACAGCCAACTCCCCTACTGCCCCTACCACAGGGCTACCTCTGTAAGATGCAGCCCCGTGGTAACAGCAGATGCCCATCAGAGCTGTGTCACAATCGCTCGCCACTCATTGCTATTCCAAGCACGCTCACTTGCTTCCCTCACATCCATCCTTCTATCATTCAGGGCTCTCCTTACTCCATCCATCCACCCAAACCTAGGCCTCCCTTTAGCATTTCTCCCATCAACTCTTGCATTCATCACCTTTTTCAGCAGCCTTTCATCATCCATCCTTTCCACATGGCCAAACCATCTCAGAGCATTCATATCTACTCTGGCTGCAATTTCTCTCCTCACACCAGTACTTGCTCTCACCACTTCATTCCTAATCCTATCCAGTCGAGATACACCAATCATACTCCTCAGGCATTTCATCTCAGACACATTTAGTTTCTGTCTCTCACTTACTTTCATACCCCATAACTCTGATCCATACATCAAAGTTGGCAAAACCACTTTCTCATACAAAACTTCCTTAACATTCATTTCCAACCCTCTATTCTTCATCACTCCTTTCAACGCACCCAACACTTTACATCCTTCATTCACTCTGTGACACACATTTGCTGCCACTCCACCATCTGTAGCTATAACTGAGCCTAAATACTTGAACTGATCAACTTCCTCAAGTGTCTCTCCATTCAACATAACATTCAATCCAGCACCATCCTCCTTTCTTGTACACCACATAACCTTACTCTTTCCCACATTCACTCGCAACTTCCTTCTCTCACACACCATTCCAAATTCTGACACTAACTGACACAGCTTCTCCACTGAATCTGGCACCACCACAGTATCATCTGCAAACAGCAACTGATTCAACTCCCACTCGTTATCATCCCCATCTACCATTCTCAAACCTCGACCACGCACTCGCTCATTCACCTCTCTTACGACTCCATCAATATACAAATTGAACAGCCATGGTGACATCACACATCCCTGTCTCAATCCCACACTCACTGGAAACCACTCACTCACTTCATTCTCTACCTTAACACAAGCTCTACTGCCCTCATACAAACTCTTCACTGCATGCAACAATTTACCATTAATTCCATATAATCTCAAAACATTCCACATTGCCTCTCTATCAACTCTATCATACGCTTTCTCCAGATTCAAAAATGCAAAATACACATCCTTACCACTTGCTAAATATTTTCCACATAACTGCCTAACTATAAAAATCTGATCTATACAACCTCTACCTCTCCTAAAACCACTCTGCACTTCTGCGATCACATTTTCTGTTTTATCCCTAATCAAATTAACCAGTATCCTACCATACACTCTTCCTACCACACTCAACAAACTTATACTCCTAAAATTACTGCATTCATACACATCTCCCTTACCTTTGTATAGGGGCACTATACAAGCAATCACCCATTCCCATGGCAGCACTGACAACATAAAGCATATATTAAACACTCTCACTAATCATTCCAATGCAGTCACACCCCCTTCTTTCAACATCTCCGTTCTCACACCATCCATTCCAGGTGCTTTACCTGTTTTCGCTTCATACAATGCCCTTTTCACCTCCTCTCTTGTAAACTCTCTCTCATTTTCATCTCCCATTACTGGCCCTTGAACCTCCCCCACTGCCACTATAGCTGCCTCTTTATCTTCATCAACATTCAGCAAGCACTCAAAATATTCTGCCCATCCTTTCCTTGCATCATTCCCTCTTAACATCTGTCCATTCACATCTTTCACTGTCTCTTCCATCCTCGATCCACCCTTCCTTACTCTCTTCACTTCTTTCCAAAACTTCTTTTTATTCTCCTTATGTGACCTACTAAAATCCTGTCCCCACCTAACATTTGTTAACCTCTTCTCTTCCTCTACCTTCTGCTTGGTTTCCACATTTTTCTCCCTATATCTTTCATACTTCTCCCTACTTTTACACTGCAGCCATTCCTCAAAAGCCCTCTTTTTCTCTTCCACCTTCATTTTCACCCCTTCATTCCACCACTCGCTGCCCCTCCTCATGCCACCTCCAACAAATCTCTTTCCACACACATCACTTGCATGTCCCACAAAACATTCTTTCATCAACCCCCATTCCTCCTCTAACTCCCCAACTTCTCTTTCTTTCACCCTGTCATATGCCACTTTCAACCTGTCCTGATATTTTTGTCTCTTCTCTGGCTTTTTCAATTCTTCCACCTTCACCATTCCCCTTCTACATCCCCCCACTTTATTTCCCCACTATTTTGCTACTACCACTTTTGCTTCAACCAAAAAATGATCAGACATCCCAGCAGCCACACCCCTAAATGTATGCACATCTTTCACTCTACCAATCATGCTCTTTGCTACCAACACATAATCCATCAATGCTCTTTCTTTCACTTTTCCATTTGCCACTCTCATCCATGTATACTTATTTATTAACTTCTTGAAAAAACTATTACCTATCACCGACTCTTGCTCCACACACATATCTAGCAGTCTCTCGCCACTCTCATTCCCACCTGGTACCCCATACTTTCCTACAACACCTTCTACCTCTCCATCACCCACTCTGGCATTCAAGTCACTCAACACAACTACATAGTTCCTTCTACTCAGACCATCCACACATCTAGTTAACTCATTCCAGAATTCATCCCACTCTTCCTCAATTCTCTCACATCCTGGCCCATACGCACTAACAAAAGCCCAACATTCCCTACCTATCCTAGCCCTCACTCACATCAGCCTAGATGACACTTCTTTCCATTCCACTACCTTATTTACCATCCATTCACTCAGCAATAATGCCACACCTCTCGCTCTCCCCCTTTCAACCCCAGACACCCTACCTGTCACATCACCAAATGCCACTTCTCCTTTTCCTTTCATCTTCGTCTCACACAATGCCAATACATCCATCCTCCTCCTACCAAACATATATCCAATCTCACATCTTTTGCTCCATATCGTACTACAACCACGCACATTTAGACACCCCAAAACTAGAGTTTGGGGAGAAATTATTCGCCCCTCTACTCCCCTTAAAAAAATAAAAAAAAAGTGGATGGCTACTGACTTTCCAACACGAAAATGAATATTGAACCAGGGAAATTCCATCTGGAACAATGACATCACTCAAACATTTTCACTCAATAATTGACCTTTGACCCATTCGATGAGGTAAACAGCAAGACCACGCGCAGGTCCAGAGACTCGCGAGGTAACTGACCCGCGTTCGATTCCACAGCAGGGCGTTAGGAAGGGCATTCAGCCTTAATTTCCCAGTTTTAATCCGTCTGTGTCCACCCCCAAATGGTGACTAACAATGACATATAAAAAGTTAGCTAAAGGATTTCATTCAAACCTTGAAATATAATCTTAAAAAAAAATGATGAATTCATAATATAATTTTATTAAGAATTCTGAACTTCTGTAAAAAGAATTCAAACTTCAAAAACCGAGTCTCCAATCAGAAATTTGGTGTACTTCGTATTAATGACATTCGATCTATGCTCAGAAACAAAGTATCTAAGATAGTCAGCAACCTCGTATAATAATAAGTCAAAACAACAAATAATAATAATAATAATAATAATAATAATAATAATAATAATAATAATAATAATAATAATAATAATAATAATAATAATAATAATAATAATAATAATAATACTTCTGGCTAGTACAGTGGTAACGCGCTGGCCTGGCATTCGCGAGGTCGACAGATCGGTTCCCGCTCAGGACCGAGAGTTTAAGCAGTTTACTGGGAAGGTTACTGCTGTAGCTGGACACCACAGCGGGGGGTTGGGGCTTGCCACCGGCTGACACCCGCCAGAGCAGAGGGCTAAAATCCAGCAAACTTTAATAATAATAATAATAATAATAATAATAATAATAATAATAATAATAATAATCATCATCATCAGCATCATCTATAAATTTAGATACACGGGCAGTAGTTCGCTTTATAATTGTGACATGTTTTGCACAATGTTCTCTAAAAAGCTTTCCAACCAGAACAACATTCCCCTCATATGCCTTGTCTGCCTGCGGAAAGTAAACACAAAGGGAAGTTGCCTTGTGTTTCTCGCTCCACCCCCATTTAAGGGGAGTTTACACGGTCAAACGGTTCGTCGAACGCGGTTCGACAGACAAGTGTTTGAAGTGATGTTCGAACGTGTGAACGGGGTATTTGGTTGTCGAACACGTTCCGTGTTCGACAACCAAATACCCCGTTCACACGTTCGAACATCACTTCAAACACTTGTCTGTCGAACCGCGCTCGACGAGCCGTTTGACCGTGTAAACCCCATTTACACCGCCTCTTGCAAAGAATAAAGAATAGGCAGAGTAAGAGAGAAAGAGTGAACTATGGGATGCAGAGGAGGCTCAACTTGCCAAACTTCAAGACTTTGCTATTTACACCAACCATAACAACACCAATACCAGATGCAGTATTCTACAAAGAAATTCTCCTATGAAGAAGTTTATGGCAATGCACAATGCCATGAAAATTAATAATATGGCACGAAGTTGGTTTCGGTTTTACGTCACGAACTCCCTTTTCTACTAAGGGCTAAGACGGTTGCTTTCTTGCGAAGGACTTGTTTTGGCAGATGTAATCGTTACCCTGAGTGTATGCCCTTACTAAACTCAGTCCGTGAGGTTAGTAAGGGCATACACTCAGGGTAACGATTACATCTTCCAAAACAAGTCCTTCGCAAGAAGGCAACCGTCCTAGCCCTTAGTAGAAAAGGGAGTTCGTGACGTAAAACCGAAGTGTATTATAAATATGGCACTAGCCTACCACCCAGGAAATCCTAAATTCACTCCTATGGTGTCTAGCGTGGTAGCCGTTGTCAAATCATCAGACTTTAATGAATACGCAATAACATATGCGGAGTCAATAGTGGAACAGTATCTTCATAGATCCAACTTCGATATGGCATAAAAAGAGGGGAAAATACATTGCAGTTTCTTGTAATATCTATCTATCTATCTATCTATCTATCTATCTATCTACCTATCTATATATATATATATATATATATATATATATATATATATATATATTTGTTAAGAAAACATATGCAATCCTTACTATGCCATTTATGTGCATTTCCGGAGACAAATCTGCCAATATGTTTCCTACTAGATCTCTCTCATTATCCGTCCCTTGAAGTTCTGCACCTGCTATTAAGTATCCAAGCTTGGGCCTTCTCACACTTGTGCATGCGAGTGTGTGTGTATATATATATATATATATATATATATATATATATATATATATATATATATATATATATATATATATATATATATATATATATATATATATATATATATCGTAGTCACCGTGGCTCAAGCGATAGAATCCGCGACTCTGAGGCGTCAGGTCGAGGGTTCGCGCCCCGTCAAGGTCTGAGGTTAGCAGGGGCATACACTCAAGGTAACGATTACATCTGCCAAAACAAGTCCTTCGCAAGAAGGCAATCGTCCTAGTCCTTGGTTGAAAAGGGAGTCCGTGACGTAAAACCAAAACATATTATATATATATATATATATATATATATATATATATATATATATATATATATATATATATATATCCCTTCCACTCCTATGTCATGACTTCGAAATATTACTTTTTCGCTACGGAAAGATAAGGGTTCGAACTCGGGTCCTCTGGATTTGCCTAGTCTTCAGCCCATCAAGACAATGAAACGTCCATATTACTGAGGCAGCAGAAAGTAGGATAACAAAAGATAATGAAACTTGTTAACAAATACAATGATGATGATGATGAAGATAATGATGATGATGATGACTTCGACGATGATAACAATGATGATTATCATCATCATCATCATGATCATAAAGATAACGATAATAAAATGAAAAGTGATGATGATGATTATAATATTAAGGATGATGTGATGATAATGAAGATAATGGAGATGATGATGATGATGATAATGGAATTATGGAGATAATGATGATGATAATGGAGACGATGATGATGATTATACTTATGTCCCCTTATTGTTATCAGCTTCATGGAGGGGTTATTTACATCTCATTAGTGCATTATTTTCCGCCTTTTGTTATTAGGTCCTGGGTTTGCTATTGTCTGTCTTGGGTTTAGTGGCCTTTGTCAATGAGAGGAAAAAAGTCTGTTTGTACACACAATGACACTAATGTCTGTACACATATCTATATGAATATGTATGTATGTATGTATGTATGTATGTATGTACGTACGTACGTACGTATGCATGTATGTGTGAATGTGCGTACGTACGTATGTATTTATTCATGCATGTTGTATGTATGTACGTATGTATGTATGTATTTATTTATGTATGTAAGTGTAAGTATGTATGTAAGTAACGTGCATATGTACGACACCCTGCATCACGTAAAAGACTACATCAGATATACGAAATAAAAAATTAGAATTTTCATCACTGAAGAACCACAAAGATAGCAGTCATATGCTCCATATTCCTAATCCAAAGGGAATTAGCGATGTGATCCCATACCTCCGATGGGAATATTCCCGATTCCTAATCCAAAAGGAATTAGCGATGTGACCCCATAGCACTGATGGGAATATTCCCGATTCCTAATCCAAAAAGAATTAGCGATGTGACCCCATACCACTGATGAGTAAATTCCCGATAAATGTAAGACTCATTTTCTCTCGAGTAAAACAAGTGAGTCAAATCATACAAAGAATCCTCCGGATTTTCATTCATGATTTACTCATCGGACACGAGGTGGATAATTCGAAGAGTATTTGTAACACTTTTGGAAAACAAAAAATTATAATTCATCCTCACGCTTTTGGAAAACAATATATGAATTTTGTTGTTCCTCCTCCTCCTCCTCCTCCTACTACTACTACTACTACTACTACTACTACTACTACTACTAGTAATGCCTTTACTACTACTATTATTATTATTATTATTATTATTATTATTATTATTATTATTATTATTATCATTATTATTATTAATATTATTATTATCATCGATGATGATGATGATAATAATAATAATAATAATAATAATAATCTTTTCTTTTTCGTCTACATCTTTTCCCACTTTTATGTGGGGTCGATGTTTCTGGCCAGTGTTCTCCATATGTTTCTGTCCCATACCTCATCACCCAACAAACATTTAGACCTCAGGTCGTCATTGATGCAAACCATCCACCTACGCTTTGGTCTCCCCCTCCTTCTCCTACCCTGTATATCCATTTCCATCACTCTCCTCCCAACATCCTGTTCATCCCTCCTAACGACATGACCATATCATCTTAGTCTACTTTCTTGTATCTTATCTGATATTTCTCTAACTTTTGAGGTACCTCTAATTACCTCGTTTCTGATCTTATCGCTTCTTGTCACCCCACACATCCATCTCAACATCCTCATCTCTGCCACATCCAGTTTTTTCTCTTGTGTCTTCTTTATTGCCCATGTCTCTGCTCCATACATCATCGCAGGTCTCACAACTGTTCTTGCTAAATAAACGGGCCACTGGGATTTCTACTTATACTCCACGGTGCTGAGAATATACATATATCAAACTCTAAGATTTTCCATGAATATCGTTTCTTCATCTTTATACTGTAAATTTATTTCCGAGGGAAGGACATGCCTCAGTTGGCATTAACCCAGCTATAGAAATATGTATGCAACCCATCCACAGAAAAGTGCTATGCAATGCAGCTTACATGAGACTGAGCTGATGTTTAGCCTAGTCAAGTACACTCAGGAAAGGCCTATCAAAAGGTGAGCAGAAGCTGCTTGGACGGCACAAAGGCATCGGCAGAAGTTTTCTAAAAAGTATGATTGCTGATATGGTATGACAAGAAGGTCTTGTAAGAAATGACAGCAGTAGATAGTGTAGGGTGATGGGTGACAGCTCTGCTGTGGAACTCTTGATGTCTGTAATTTCCTAAGCATAAAAGCAAAATCTGGATTAATAAATGCATAAATTGGGGATAAAAACACCTACTATGGCAAACGTTGAGTGAAACGTGAAATTATAGAATAGATGAAGTAGATCCACTTAAAAAAATTTTGTAATTTCCTGTACTATTTACTGGGAAATAAAGTACACCACTCCTATACCAGGTATATATGGGAAAGAACACCATGAAACCAGCCAACTTCTGCAAGCAACAGCATTCTGAAATGTTTAATTCATTCCCAGTGACACTTAATAGATGCTCAAACAAAAAGTTCTTGCTCCAAAGTGGTCCCTCAGGTGCCACTTCTAGTCCACTGCCATTGATAAGTGAAGATGCAGCAAAGTTCTGGGATTCCAGGCTTAAAACCACTAAAGTGGTAGTTCTGTACTTCAGTGCGCACACAATTTTCAATCTCCTTTTCAATATACCATTAGCAAAAATGACTAATCAGTGAAGCACCACACAGATGATAATGCTAAACAAATATTGATAACCTTCAAAAGATCAAATTGACAAATTCCAATGATTTCTAAACCAGCTTGCAAAGATCCATACAGTTTCAAAGAATTACATATTAAGATATCAGAAAAACATGTCAAAACCAAATCCATTGGGCCATAAGCAGTGTAGTCCAATACACTTGTACAAATATATTAAATATCCTTGCAGACACTGGAACTCTCTTCCTCCTTCTGTCTTTCCTAATTCTTATGACATATCATCCCTCAAAAAGCGGATCTATCGTCATCTCAGGGCCTAGTCCTCCATATCTCTGGGTCCTCTGTACTATGACTTTTTTCTGTCTGTCGTTTTCCTTTGTGTGACATTACCTCATCTCTGCCTTGTCCTTAACCTCTTTGTTTTCCTTCGTCTCGGTGTTTTCTCGTGCCCGGGCCTTTATTGATGAGGGCAGTTTTTGCCTGTCCCGGTATCAGGCTCATAATATTGCATGCACACTCCTTGCTTGGGAGCAGCATTGTGCTGGAAACCTAAACCTATAAAATCAACCTTTATATATACATGCCTGACCTGGTCCCTTGTAAGAAAATCTAAACTATAAGCAGTCACCTGCCTCTTCCTGCTCCCTCACACTAAGGAGATAGTTTTCTTATGTGTGACAACAGGGCCGGCAAAGGAGATGCCCTCATCGGGCCCAGGCATCAAGAAAACATAAAGCAAAGTGAAACAAAGATGGGGAAAGTTGTGAATTGTCAGATGTGAAGGGATAATGAAAGATGTGTGACGAATATGCCAGAATACTCGGTTCATATGTAGGTAGAGGAAACGAACCATAACTGAAGGAAGAATTAATATAGAGTGGTCCTGGCCAGTCCTACTTAAGTCCAAAAGACCTTCAGTTGTAGTTATTCACCAATCCAACCTTATTTATGAAGAAAAGTCACAAGTTCGGCTGTCAACCATACCAAACTTCCCAGGGCCAAATAAGAAAAGAAGGACAGTGATGTAAGTGAATACCGAGTATACATGCTCCATCTCTAATTTTACCTTGGCTTGCGGTTATAATGACCATTAGAGTCAAGAAAATATTGAAATATATAGAATTCTCAAATCTTTCAAAAGCTCGTTTAAACTTAAAATTTTTAATACAATGTATGACACAGAATCTAAAAGAGATTCAATAGTCATAAAGGAGGCAGACTCCAAATGCATCTAAAAACAAAGAAAATCCATTGTGAGATAGCATGGATCTAAAAACAGAGAGAATCCTCTGTGAGATAACATGGATCTAAAAACAGAGAGAATCCTTTGTGAGATAACATGAATCTAAAAACAGCGAGAATCCTTTATGAGATAACATGACTCTAAAAACAGAGAGAATCCTTTGTGAAATAACATGGATCTAAGAACAGAGAGAATCTTTTGTGAGATAACATGAATCTAAAATCAGAGAGGAGCCTTTGTGAGATAACATGAATCTAAAAAACAGAGAAATCCTTTGTGAGATAACATGGATCTAAAAACAGAGAGAATCCTTTGTGAGATAACAAGAATCTAAAACCAGAGAGACTCCTTTGTGAGATAAGATGGATCTAAAAACAGAGAGACTCCTTTGTGAGATAAGATGGATCTAAAAACAAAGAGAATCCTTTGTGACATAATATGAATCTAAAAACAGAGAGAATCCTTCGTGAGATAACATGGATCACTATTAATATCCTACGACTCAGCCTCCTGGCTAGTACGGTGGTAACGCGCTGGCCTCGCATTTGCGAGGTCGACGGATTGCGTGCCGGCTGGCGACTACTCTACGGGTCCTCCATGACCCGTTCCACCCATCCGTGGTGGAGAATCTGTAAAACAACAAAATCCTAAGACTCACTCCAGAGATGAAAATCTTCAGTCAAATTTCAGATATGAGGACTTCAAAGACAGTATGATCGTGTATGAAGATAATGACAAGAGAAATAATAATGAAAAAAGTACAAACACATAGAAATATGCAAAAAAATAACCAGTAAAACTATGCAAGGGGTAATTACATCATTCCTTATCCTAAATATAATACGACATGCAATCAGTCGCTGCTAAATATACAACAATTCTACTGTCACCAACTTTCCACCATTCCACACGTTATCTGTTCAACAAGTTAAGCTAGGAACAATATTATTGAGAATTCTGGACAGTAATAACCAACTCCTAAAGTATTAAAAAGAATGAAGCTTAATTATCACAAACAAAGCAAAAACAAGTATATCTTGAAAACTAATAAGTCTCTCCTTACCCCTAACTTAACTCTGGTGTACACACAAGACATGTATTTGCTTGATTAAGCAAAAAGAGGTTTACGTAACTGTACTACTAATTACCTATATTCGACAATCTTGCTTGCAAAAATAAGAGAGAATAAGTTTGGTGACGATATATCTTTGAGTTCAAATGTGCATTTTTGTAAACTGGTTCTTTCCACAAAGTAATTTGCAGCCTTCAGAGATGTGAAAAGAGCATTTTTTTTTTCCTGAATAAATTCTTTTCACATATTAATTCACAGACTTCAGGATTTTTTTTAAAGGATGTTTAATGCCATCGAGTAGAGCAACTAATTACTGTAATCCAATCTCCTACTGAATCTAGGGAAGAGTTTCAGAGAATAATGAATACCACAATTACAAAAGATATCATTCATCCACAAACAGATCAAAATTAAATGAAAAGATTGTTCTTCACATTTTCCTAAAGATAAAACTGTTGTTATAAAGGGTCTCAGATTTTAAATATTGTGTGGAGAGAGAGAGAGAGAGAGAGAGAGAGAGAGAGAGAGAGAGAGAGAGAGAGAGAGAGAGAGAGAGAGAGAGAGAGAGAGAGAGAGAGAGAGAGAGAGAGAGAGAGAGAGAGAGAAATAAACAGACCAATTCAGAGATTAGGCCCGATTTCTTAAACAGTGTAAACCTAGGATACCATATTGTTAGTTAGCTAGACACACACAAATGGATTTCACGGTTCTGTGTATGGCTGGGATCCCGTACGGGATCCTAGCCATACACAGAACCGCGTCAGATGCGTTTATGAAATCCAATTGTGTGTCTTAGTAACTAACAAGATGGTATCCTAGGTTTACACTGTTTAAGAAATCGTGCCTTGGTTATGAAGAAATGTAGACGCATAAAATAACAATAATAGTCGCATTTTTTACATCTGAAACTTATTGGAGATTCTGAAACAAAACATTACAAACACCTTTTTATTATAACTCTTGGGTAGCTGTTGTTTTTATTTCACTTCAGTTTTCTAGTACGTTATTCTCATTAACTTTTAGAAACTACGTCTTTCATTTCTCTAATTACACAACTTCGTCCATTTTACCTCTCTCTCTCTCTCTCTCTCTCTCTCTCTCTCTCTCTCTTCAACTTCAACTATTTTACCTCTCTCTCTCTCTCTAGTTACTCAACTTCATCCATTTTACCTCTCTCTCTCTCTCTCTCTCTCTTTTCAACCTCATTATTTTACCTCTCTCTCTCTAGTTACTCAACTTCATCCAATTTACCTCTCTCTCTCTCTCTCTCTCTCTCTCTCTCTCTCTCTCTCTCTCTCTCTCTCTCTCTCTCTCTCTTTTCAACCTCATCTATTTTACCTCTCTCTCTAGTTACTCAACTTCATCCAATTTACCTCTCTCTCTCTCTCTCTCTCTCTCTCTCTCTCTCTCTCTCTCTCTCTCTCTCTCTCTCTCTCTCTCTCTCTCTCTCTCTCTCTCTCTCTCTTCCTTACTCACTTTCTATCCACCCCCCTTGTATGGTCCCAAGAGATCACCCCGACCCCCTTCTAAGCTTTGTGTCGCCCTCCTCAGTGCTAAATTGGAACGTTTGTGGTCGCTAATGGAAAACCAGAGAGTGAAAAGCACAACTCCATCATCACCTCCCTTGAACCCTCACACAGGTATACACAGAAGAAGACACGCACGCGCACACATACACACACACACAAAACAGTACACATGTACGAACAGGCTTTTATGAGCACAAATCAAGACAGTTAAACAGACACGGCTTGAACTTAAGAAAGTTTGATTACCACTACGCTAGAGTCTCAGAAAATCAATATGTTGAATAGCAAAGGAAAATTATAATATAAATTTGAATATTTAATTTCGTAATAATAAAAACACACACAAAATGAGTGAGTCCTGGAATGACAGAGTAACAAACACATTAACAGAATTTGTGAATTAAATACCGGACATCTAACGAAAACGCCACCAATGAAACAAGAGAGAGAAAAAATACTTCTACAAAATTAAATCACCTCTTCTGAGAATACCAATAATCACTCTATAAATATGCAGCAGTAACGGAACGAACCCAATTAAACAGCGAATGCTCTTTCACGACCATTGCATTGTTAGAGACAGGCCATTCCAAGGCAACTACAGAGAACAATTGAAATTAAAAAAAGAAATTAGGACTTTAAAAGCATTTATCTTCTAGAGTTTTTACACATAAACATGGTTTATTTTACACACATGCATACATTTACTTACAAAAATCACACATACAGACAATCACAGACACAGCAAAACACATACACACACACACTGGCAAAGTCAGTCAATATTTACAGACGATGTGTATTGTGCAGAGAATGGAAATTGTCATTAGAGAACTTCAGGAAGATCTTAATAATTATATGGAGTGGTCATATAAATGGTTACTGAGATCCGATATATTCCAATGTAATGAGAATGGACAATAGAAATAATAAGGCCCATGATTATATATTCAAGAGCAGGAAAGGAACATCAAATTCTATGAACGAAAGATATCTAAGAGTACTGTTCCGGTTTTACGTCACGGACTCCCTTTTCTACCAAGGGCTAGGACGGTTGCCTTCTTACGAAGGACTTGCTTTGGGAGATGTAATCATTAGCCTAAGTGCATGCCCTTGCTAACCTCAGATCGTGACTGGGCGCGAACCCTCGACCTGTCCCCTCAAAGTCACGGACGCTACCGCTTGAGCCACGGTGACTACATCTAAGAATACATGTTTTGATATATTTGTCTGAGGAAATGAATATAAACTATATATTAAAGACAGCCTAAGTCTTCCTAGTAAATACTGAGGTGGCCTCCAGATATAAGGACAGAGAAATAACTAAAAATATTTACATAATTAATAAGAAATATAAGTTTGAATATGCAACAACATAATGGAATCCGCTTTTGAATTAAAAAAAATACAGCCAATTTCGAAAAAGTTCAAAGATATTTCGAAGCTTCTGACAGAAATACGAGATTTCTTCTTGAATCAAGCAGAGAGAGAGGGGAGATATGGTATAGATATTTAAATACCTTCATGGTTTTGACTGAGCTGATAGGGCACAACATACTTAAATAGAGGACTCTAGAACTAGAGGTCATAATATGAAGCTTCTTAAGAAAACTTCTTAGTAAGATGTAAGACCCTTCTTTTTTATGAAAAAATGGCAGATAATTCAAATTCGTTAAGAAACAGTAAATACTCGTTCCGGTTTTACGTCACGGACTCCCTTTTCAACCAAGGGCTAGGACGGTTGCCTTCTTGCGAAGGACTTGTTTTGGCAGATGTAATCCTTACCCTGAGTGCATGCCCTTGCGAACCTCAGACCGTGACGGGGCGCGAACCCTCGACCTGACGCCTCAGAGTCGCGGACGCTACCGGTTGAGCTGAAAGCAATAATAAATTTTGTGTCAGAAAAAGAAAGAGAGAGAGAGAGAGAGAGAGAGAGAGAGAGAGAGAGAGAGAGAGAGAGAGAGAGAGAGAGAGAGAGAGAGAGAGAGAGAGAGAGGGAAACGGGGAATTGCTAGCATTAGGGTTCTTCCCATTGAGCGCTATCAGGTAGATACCATTAGGTAAATACACACAAACACACCTAAGAAATGTGTTGCAACACTTTCTTTGGCACTTTGCATCATAATTAGCAAGTCACTGGAGTCTGGGGAGATTCAGAGGTGATGGATAGTAGTGAACGTTGGTCCTATATTCAGAAAAGAAAGGAGAGACAGCTCTTAACTCCAGTACAGGGTGTCCACAAAGTCTGGGTACATAGGAAATTTCACTATGCATACCTATTCAATCGAGTTCACCTGAATTTTGTAAAGCGCATCAAATTATGCATTGAAAATGATGGAAATCATATTGAAAATATTATTTATTAACATTAGATTTAAATAAAATTGTTTTGTTTTAAAAGTATGTGTTAATCTCGTGTGTACCCAGACGAAGTCTGGGTACACACGAGATTAACACATACTTTTACAACAAAACAATTTTATTTAAATCTAATGTTAATAAATAATATTTTCAATATGATTTCCATCATTTTCAATTCATAATTTGATGCGCTTTTACTAAATTCAGGTGAACTCGATTGAATAGCTCTGCATAGTGAAATTTCCTAAGTACCCAGACTTTGTGGACACCCTGTACTGTATATACACCAGTTACACTGCCTAGCATAGTTAGCAAAGTTATAGCCAAACTACTGAGAAAACACACCCCTCTTCACTCGGACTCGAAACTATTGTCAGAGAGAGAACATGGCTTCTGAAAAGGTTCGACACTAGTCCTGGAATTTTAAAAATAGGAAAGCCTCATCATAGAAAAAGATGGAGCTTGACAAACTGCATATTTTTAGATATTTAAAAAGAGTCTGACGCAGTCCCACATGGGAAAGTCATCAAGAAATAATAATAAGAATAGGTGGAAATGTCTTGGAGTGAATTAAAACTTATTTAGAAGGGAAGGGACAGAAAGTCAAGTAAGACATGGAATGTCACACAGGAGGAAGATTAGAAGTGGAGTTGCACAGGGATCAGTCTTAAGGCCACTTCTATTCCTAAAAACATGCATATGATCTAGCAAAATCTGTAAATTCAATTTGTATATGTAAACACACACACACACGCCACGAAACTGGTGCCAGAAATATGCAATCTCAGTTATGATGAGAGGCTGAGGGAATTAGACTTACCATCACACGAAGCTAGATTCAACAGTGCTATTCAAAGTGGGTGGACAAGATTAAGTTGTAAAGAGATTACATACAAAAATGATAAATAAACTGTCTTTAGAATAAGATACATAAGATTAGGAATGTGAGGTATTACAGCTGTTGAAAGGTTAGGGTGGACAGATTTTTTTAAGATTTTCCCTAGGGTGGACGACATTGAAAAAAGTTTGAAGAGCACTGAGCTAGAAGAATAAGGGGGTATGGTGACGGTTTTTGTATTTCTTAATGGTTATGACAGAGTGGATAGGGATCGATATTATGATATGGCTAGCACTAATACTAGAGCTCACAGTTAGAAGCATCGTATGAAAACTTCTTTGCAGGATGGAAGTATTTTTTTTTAGTGTAAGAGTAGTTGATGATTAAAATTTACTAAGCGAGAAGGTAGTTAATGCTAGTTTGATACATAGTTTTAAGGGCAAGTATTTTAAGTATTACTATATTCACCATTTACGTGGCTGTAGACTGGAAAATGAGCACCATATTTCAATAATATTATCCTCAAAAGCACTAAAAGCATATACCACACAAAAAGATGACAACTATCTATAAAGTAAAGGAAAAAAATATCAGTAAAACTTATAAGTAAAGAAATATAAATATTTTTTCTTAATGTAGCAACAAGGGCGTCATAAAATAAATCAACAACACTTTCTATTTATTTTTTAGCAAAAGAAACAAGTTGCAAAAAATGAGAGAGTGAGAGAATAGCTATCTCGAACCTGGCTGAAAAATCATCTGTTACAATTCCACAAGACACTAATTTAAAATGCATACATAAGGCCACAACCACATACTGTAAATTGTAACACACTAAATAGGATTTAGGTGCAAGCAGATCTGCAGGATTTAGTTCGGTGAATATACTGTACTGCATAAAGTACTACACTAAATAGGATTTAGGAGCAAACATCAAGCAGTATTGCAGGATTTGGTACGGTGAATATACTGTATAAAGTACTATCTTGTAAAGAAGTGCAGCAAAAACTGTAAAGCAGGGCCTCCTTTCTTCCTCATACATTAAAAATAGTATATTTCTTCCAAATCATACTTGCATTGGACATCATTGATACGCAGTATAAATCTTTAATTACAATATCCATTATATGGTCTACTAAAAAGTTCCTAAACAGTATCAGACCTAAAGTGGAGCATAATCACAAATATTTTGGAGTCAGTGTACTGTAATAGAATTCTTTAAAAAAGACTATTAATGGAAGCAGAAGCTATATAGAAAAAATTACTTTTGAATGCTCAAAAGGCTTTGATTTACAATTGTTCAAGAACAAATAAACCAAAGTACAGTATTCTTCTATAGGAAATCAAATCTGTAAAATAAGGATCCTACATAAGGCCGCACTGATATTTTATCAGCACTGTAAACTTATTTCACACTTAAAACTTACTTAGACTGACCACTTACCAGAGCTGTAAGAATATTGTTTATGTTATGCAAAAAGTAAAAATGAATAATATCACTGTGATTATAACGAAAGGATCTCGTGGAAAAACAACTATCTATACAAGTGTACCATACAAGCCAAGAGTCATTGAAAATCATTAGGCCATAACTATAAACTAGAGTAAGAAGAGGTAACTCTAAGTGCTTTTTATTTAATTGGTGGTAACTTCTAATCCATTATGTTAGCAATACTGTACCATATATTATAAATATCACAGAAAATATGTTATCAAAGCAACTCTACTCTGTAATATCTCATCCTAATTTTGCCTCTTATCCTGGTCAAAAATAAATCTGGGTACTGCCATAGAGTAAGAAAAGCATTCGAGTGCTCGACTAAGGCATGTGATGAGCCTACCTTTGAGTCCAATGAAATGGCATCTAAGTCTTAATTACCCAGCTTCACTCCATCGATGTCCATCTCCAAAATGAGTACTAATAGTAAGACATAAAACGTGGCAAAAAAAATATGGTGTAAATCAATGAATGGAGAAAGCCAGTGCCAGTCATATGCCAACACTATCCCTATAGTCGTATATCCATTAAAAGAGCTTTACTATAATAGGTTTATTTTCATGTTGATAACCCGTATCCTCTTCTTGTATACGTAAGATTAAAAAGAGTTTGGGGCCTGCAAAATCATCAAGTCCCCATAGGGAGACAAAGAAAATAGGAACAGGAATGCAGGGTTAATAATACAATAAGTAATGAGGAAATGATTCAGACCAAAAGATATAATCTCTTATTTTGCTAAACAAAATCATTTGTGATTTTTGTCCTTACATTTTCATGATAAGGGGCTTGGAAGCAAGTCACTATGAGTTCATTTTTTTTAGCTTTAAAATATCTCCTAGATGTAGGATTGTGATGAAAACCTTAAGGAAAATAAATGTAAATATTTGGCTATATCTCATGACATTATATTTACAAGGAATAGTCTAGTGTCTAGAAATTATCTAGTGTTACAATGCAGAGAGTGTAAAAGTGCTTATATAATCAGGTTGTGCTCATTCACATTATGTTCCAAGCAAATTAAAGTTTTGTACATAATAGTAATAACAAGAGTAAAATTTTCCCATTCCAGCAATGAGCATGTTAAACGTGTTAGTCATACTATCCCAGTTCCTAAAGCCAATGAGTAGCCAATGGTGTTACTGATAACTGTCAAACAACAAGTGAAAATTATAACTTACATCACTTTGATGGCAGTACTAATGGTATTCACCATAAAAGTCAAAATGCTCTCAATGTAATGATGAGTACACACGGCAATCAAAGATATGAATTTCTAGATAATTATATTTTAAATATGAGTAAAGTTTTTAATTATAAAAAAAATTAGTACACGAAAAGCAAATGTACATATATAATTATATAATACATGTAAATCATATCGGAATAATAAATAATTATTGCTCAAGGTAAAAGTTTACTTTCACAACCCCAATTAAAAAGAAAATCCCACGAATTTAATTATGTAACTAGGTTACGTTAGTTAGTCTAGGCCACCCCAGTTAAGAAAAAAAGATAATTATTGCAATTATAGCTTTTTAGTTATTTCACACATTTTTTTCAAAGTTTCATATGCTTATTTCACTCGTTGGTGTGATAGTACATACAGTATTTCATTTAGTATATCTATCCTTTACTTGACCACACCTTTACAAGGTCAGGCTAGGCTATGTGTTCTGAATTATACATCAGTGATACATCTCACAAGCATGTCCTCTGACATGTATTCATCAAAACATCTTGCTCTATGTAAGCTTAATTAAGGGTTAATATATACTTCCGCACCCTCAGCAAGGAAAAACTCAAGAAAAATGTTACTATAATAGGTTGTTTTGTTATGATTGGTCAGTTCACCCAATATATTTTTTTTTATTTATTAAAAAGAATGCCACACTGGATCAGGCAATACACCTGCCTTCATCGAGACGAAGACAAAGTTGAAGGTTAAGGACAAGGCAGAAATAGGAGAATGATATACAATAGGGAAAGGACTGGCTGAAAGAATAGTCGAAGTAATGAAAACCTAGAAGTATGGCAGGATTAGTATAAGATATTTTGCCAATGTTCTGTAATTTTATTTAAATTTTGGGGGTATGAAAGTAAATATTTACCAAATTTAGTATACTTTGGATGTTCCTGGATGGTGGTTCTCATCCACCATTGCTACTGGAATCCTCCATCTTCCAACTGGCAACAAAGTTATTGGACTTCGGATGACCTTGTAGGCTCTGAACTATTACTCCATTATCAAACAACAGTAAGATATCACACTGCTTATAAAGTCTTACCGATGAGGGTGGTACATTACATAGGCGCTCCAGTTAGGAAAAATAAGGTTAGGAAGACCTGTTTGGCATGGTAGTTGTTGAGGGTAAACTTAATCGACAAATATATTTTTCTTAAGTTTACTAATTAGATTAATATTTTTCACAATAATATAATTGATATATTTTATATATATATGCCCAGTACATATTTTCCAAGTTGGCATTTTCTTTTGTCCATGTCTTAACGTTGTATGACGCTTCATATAGTAAACAAATAATAACCGGTGACTGTGACTTTTAATTATATCCCCAAAATTGCTCTTTATCCACCATCATGGCTCATAGTGGTCATACCTTAACAGGTTATGGGCCCAGCCTTCGTGCTAGATTATTATTTGATGGTGATGAGTCGAAATATGAGCTTTGGGAAGTTAAATTTCTCGGTTACATGAGACGTCTGAAGTTATTGGATGTCCTGACCGGCACCGGAACCCCTGATGCAGGGAAGAATGCTGATGCATTTGCTGAGCTTGTTCAGCTTTTAGATGACCGAAGCCTTAATTTAGTGATAAGAGAGGCGAATGACAACGGTCGTAAGGCACTGGAAATACTCCGTGGTCATTACATGGGCACAGGTAAGCCAAGAGTTATTTGCCTGTATACTGAGCTTACGTTATTGAAGAAAGTAGCCGATGAAAGCGTCACCGATTATGTCATTCGCTCTGAGACTGCTGGTAATTCATTAAAACAGGCAGGTGAGACTGTTAGTGATAGCCTCCTTACTGCAATGGTGCTTAAAGGCCTTCCTTCAAATTTTAAGACTTTTTCTACTGTAATTACACAGAGAGCTACTCCAATGAGTTTTTCTGAGTTTAAAATTGCTTTAAGAAACTTTGAAGAGACTGAAAAGGCACATGACACTTTTGATAGTGACGATAATGTTATGAAAGTAACCCATAAAGGTAACCAAGATAGGGCTAGTGAAGGAAATTTTACCCCTACTTGTTATACTTGTGGAAGTTTAGGACATAAATCTCCTGATTGTAAGAATAAAAGTGAGAAGAATAAAGGAAAATCTAGATTTAGTAAGAAGTGGTGCCATAAATGCAGATCTCAAACTCATAACTCTAGTGAATGTAGGAAAAATCCCCCTAATTCAACAAAATCCATGAGTGCTGAAGATAATGTTACAGATACCGAACGACCTCATTCGTTCCTTTTTAAAGCCAGTGCGAGTGAAGATATTTTTGAAAATGATAATTGCAATAATGCTGTTAGACATAATATTGATAATAATTTAATGGTTGACTGTGGTGCTACATCTCATATAATAAAAGATAGTTAAAAGTTTGTGAAATTTGACAGTGATTTTAATCCTTCTAATCACTGTATTGAGTTGGCTGACGGAAGTCGAACAAATGGCGTTGCGCGTGGTCGTGGATCCGCAAATGTGTTGGTGCATGATGTCAATGGTAATCCATGTAAAGTTTTGCTAGAAAATGCCTTATATGTTCCTTCCTATAAACAAAATATGTTTTCTGTGTATGCGGCCAATGAAAAAGGTGCTTCTGTCAACTTTTATCCCAAATGTGCTGAGCTAAGGGCTCCAGATGGCACTGTATTTCCTCTAAGAAAAGAGGGAAAATTGTATTTTATTAATAATGTAAAAGCAAGTGAAAATGTTTCTCACTCCCTCTATGAGTGGCATAAAATAATGGGCCATTTCAACTTTAGAGATTTATTGAAGCTAAAAAATGTTGTAGATGGTATGAAAATTTCTCCTAAAGAAAAATCTGATTGTGAAGTGTGTGCTATCGGAAAAATGTCCCAGTATAGAAAGAGGAAAGCCGACAAGCGTGCTACTAGTAGGCTCGAATCCGTATATTGCGACTTAGCAGGGCCTATTGAACCAGCTGCAAGAGAAGGTTTTAAATATTCCATTTCATTTGTCGACGACTACACTGGTATAATAATGGTATACTTTCTTAAAAGTAAATCTGACACGGTAGCTGCAACTGAGAGGTTCTTGGCTGATAGTTCCCCATATGGGAAAGTAAAATGCATACGGACAGACAATGGGACGAAGTTCACAGCAAAGAGTTTTAAATCCTTATTTATGAAAAACTCTATCAAACACGAGTTCACAGGTCCGTATTCCCCACATCAAAATGGGCCGGTCGAGAGATCTTGGCGGTCTCTTTACGACATGGCTAGATGTATACTCTTAAATGCAAATTTGCCCAAAAGTCTATGGACTTACGCCGTTAGAGCTTCGGCTTATATCCGGAACCGTTGCTATAACCCAAGAACTGGAAAGACACCCTATGAGTTATTCACTGGCAGAAAACCTAATCTGAAAGATATGCATATTTTCGGAACTGTATGTTATTCCTATGTGCAAGAGAAAAAGAAATTGGACCCTCGTAGTGAAAGAGGAATATTTTTGGGATATGATGGACAAAGTCTAGCCTATTTGGTGTATTTCCCAAATGAAAATAATGTCAGAAGGGTGCGTTGTGTCAAATTCACCGATAAATTTAAACATGAAGTAGAAAATCCAGTGGTTGAAAATCGCCACGTAACCGACGAAGAACCCATTTCCACGGAAACCTTACCGATGCCACCGACATCGAACTCCGATGATCCAACCTCGACGGAAGATGACGACGATCCCGTGGGTAGTGGAAAAGGTCAAGATGAAGTCAATCCTGTGAGTGGCGGCAGAAGTGGTAATGACAAAATCGACGAGGATGTGAAGGCAAGACGACGATATCCTACTAGGGAACGTACTGTTCCTACGTATTTGGGAGAATACGTCACTGACTTTGATGATTCTTTCACAGTAAATGATTCAAGTGCTGCTAAATATTCTGTTGATTTTTGTTACAGTATGGTAGATATACCCAGAACATATCATGATGCAATATCCTCCCCAGATTCTTCTAAATGGGTTAATGCTATGCAAGAAGAAATTAATTCTTTAAATGAAAATGACACTTACGAGTTAACCCAACTGCCTGAAGGCAGATGTGCAGTGGGGGGTAGATGGGTGTATACTGTGAAATCATGTCCTAATAATGTTGAAAAATATAAGGCTCGCTACGTAGCGAAAGGTTATTCCCAAGTGCGTGATTTAGATTATCATGAAACCTTTTCACCTACTGCCAGAATCACTTCAATTCGTATGTTATTACAACTGGCAATGCAAGACAATTTAATTGTTAATCAAATGGATGTAAGTAGTGCTTATCTTAATGCTCCTATTAACTGTGAAATTTACATTGACCAACCCGAAGGTTTTGTAAAGTTTGATGAAAAGGGTAACAAATTGTTCTTAAAATTGAAGAAATCCATTTACGGTCTTAAACAGAGTGGACGTAACTGGAATGAATTGTTGCACAATTTCCTTGTAGAACAAGATTTTGATATGTCCCTTGCTGATTCTTGTGTTTACTCCAAGAAAGTAGGTAATTCAAAGATTATCATAATTATCTGGGTTGATGACATAATCATTGCTGCTAGTAATGAAACTTTGCTCAATGCTACCAAAAGTTCTCTTTGCCATAGTTTTAAGATGAAAGACTTTGGTAATATTTCATGGTTTTTAGGTATTGAATTCAAACATGATTCTGAGAAGTTTGTGATGGTACAGTCAAGGTACATTGAGAAACTGTTGAATAGGTTCAATATGACAGATTGCAAACCAAAAGCCACTCCTTGTGATTTGAGTTTAAATAAAGTCATAGATAACCATTCTGAGAAATTACCCGATTCAAGACTGTATAGAGAGATGGTTGGCAGTCTTATATATCTTATGACCTGTACGTGTCCTGATCTTAGTTACATTGTAACTATATTGTCTCAAAATATGAATAATCCAACAAAAGCTCACTTAAATATGGCTAGGCATGTTCTAAGGTATCTTAAAGGTACTATAAATGTTGGTTTGACTTTCAAAAAGCAAACTTGTGAAATGCTTAAGCTCCAAGAGTTTTGTGATTCCGACTGCGGTGCGTCATCTGATAGACGCAGTATCTCTGGATATGGCTTTATGTTATGTGATGATGGTCCTTTGATTTCTTGGAAAAGTCGAAAACAGCAGATTGTAGCCTTATCAGCCTGCGAGGCAGAGTACGTTGCTCTTACGTCTGCCATCCAGGAAGCTAAGTTTTTGAGTCAGCTTTTGGTGGATATGAATGCTGGTAATAAAATCACTGTAACACTTCATGTAGACAATCAAGGTGCAATATGTCTGGCTAAAAATCCTGTACACCATCAGCGTACAAAGCATATAGACATTAGATACCATTACATAAGATCTGAAATTCAGAACGGTGAAGTTAAATTAGTTTATGTACCTTCAAGCGATAATATCGCAGATATTTTCACAAAGCCAGCAACAAAGGATAAATTAAATAAATTTACTTCCTTGAGGGGCAGCGTATACACCACATAATGTGTGTACCATTGTATTTGTAATCTTTTTTTATATATAATTTGCAAATACCATTTCTATTTTTCTCTATGTTGTATATATACATTTTACATTCATTCCAATTATTGTTCATATGCATATAATATTTTGCAAATTATAATCTGTTGAATGCCTTATTATTGATTACTAAGAATATGATGTTTTCTAGGAATTTGCTTCTTTACCTAGCTATGTTCTTTTATAAATTTCCACCATTTTACCTGCTCCATGCCATGTCTAATACTTACATTACAATAATTTACTTGATATTTGCTGTTCTACTTATATATCATAATATGTCATTGATTCCTGTATACTTATATATACATTGTTTGCTAAATATTTGCCACCTTAAGTTTAAGTGGGGGTGTTGAGGGTAAACTTAATTGACAAATATATTTTTCTTAAGTTTACTAATTAGATTAATATTTTTCACAATAATATAATTGATATATTTTTTATATATATGCCCAGTACATATTTTCCAAGCTGGCATTTTCTTTTGTCCATGTCTTAACGTTGTATGACGCTTCATATAGTAAACAAATAATAACCGGTGACTGTGACTTTCAAATATATCCCCAAAATTACTCTTTATCCACCATCATGGCTCATAGTAGTCATACCTTAACAGTAGTGCACATGCGCTAACCACTAATACTAGTACGGCATAGAAACCTAACCTAACCTTACCGTCCTTACGCAATTTGCATGCAGATAGAGAGAATTAATACATTAATCTATTAAATATGCACAAATATATATTCACATTAAAATATCTGAATTGCCATCAAATTACCGGTAAACACTCTTTAAACTGTATCCTACGTAAACGTCTACTCTTCTTCTTCTTCTGGTATGTGCAGGCGACATCTTCTATATCCTTGCAAACAGGATAATTGGTCCTGAAAATGTTGTCTTTGTGCTACATATCTTCACGAGTTCCTTGGTAAGATTTAAATAGTACAAAAACGCAAAGCAAATCACTCAAAACATTAGAATGGCTGTATTTTAGCCTATTAAAAGAAAATTATAAATTATATTAGATATATCTCGTACCTTAATGGTGGAGTAATGTGTGAATAACTAAACTAGAAATATATTCACTACACACACACACACACACACACATACTGGCAGATTTGTCTCCAGAAATACATATAAATGGCATAGTAAGGGCAGCATATGCATTCTTATCAAATGTAAGGGTAGCCTTCAGGCACATGGACAAGGAAATGTTCAGAAATATTTATGTAACCTATGTGAGGCCAAAACTCGAATATGCAGCCCCCTTTTGGAATCCGCACTTGAAAAAGCACATAGCTAAGCTTGAAAAAGTTCAAAGACATGCCACGAAACTGGTGCCAGAAATACGCAATCTCAGTTATGATGAGAGGCTGAGGGAATTAGACTTAGCATCACTCGAAGCTAGAAGAGTGAGGGGGGATATAGTGACAGTCTTTAAATTCCTTCATGGTTATGATAGAGTGGATAGGGATCGATATTTTGATATGGCTGGCTCTAGAACTAGAGGTCATAGTTTGAAGCTTGGTAAGAAAACTTCTTTGCAGGATGTAAGGAAATACTTTTTCAGTGTAAGAGTAGTTGATAATTGGAATTGGCTAAGCGAGGAGGTAGTTAATGCTATCTCAATCCATAGTTTTAAGGACAGGTATGATAAGTATCACTAAGTATAAAATGAAACCGATCAGGAGACGGGAAGATACGAGCTTTGGGCTCTTTCCCGTAAACACAATTAGGTAATCACAATTAGGTAATCACACACACACACAGGAAGAGATGGGAAAGATAAAAAACTTGTTGCAAGAGGCAAGAAGGTTAAATGATGAAAGAAATGAAGAAGAGAAGAAAAATTTTCGTTACAGAGTTCTTCCAGACAAAGGGGAGATAAAGAAGATAATGACAGAAGATCAGGGGATGGGGCCTCATTAAGATTGTTATACACAAATGCTGATGGATTAGCTGGTAAGGCAGTAGAATTAAAAGATAGGATTCACAACAGTAAGGCAGATATAGTAGCAATTACAGAGACTAAGTTGAGTGAGGACATAAACAGTGTCACAGTTTTTCCTAAGGGCTTCAGAATACTAAGGGTTGAAAGATCTGAGAGGACTGGTGGAGGGATAGCACTGCTCATAAGTGAAAGGATTCAAGTCGAAGAAATAAACTTGGCTATAGAAAGTGAGTTCAAGGAATTTCTTGTTGCTCGCATAAATACTGGGTCAGAGAGCATTATAATAACTGTTGTATACAACCCACCAAGGAACCAAAATAGGCTTGAAGTTTATGAGGAAAGTCATATAGGTACTATTGAAGTCATAAACTCAGTTGTTAACATGGCACGGGAAAAAAAAAATGTAGGATTTTGATTATGGGAGACTTTAATCATAAAGAGATAGATTGGATAAATCTTGACCCACACAGTGGTAAGGACTCATTCGGGGCAAGATTCCTAGATTGCGTACAAGGGAATTTCCTACACCAACATGTAATGGAACCAACAAGGGCCAGGGGTGGGGATGAGCCATCACTACTTGATCTAGTGTTCACAGATAATGTGTTGGATATTGAAAATATTGAGTATGAACCACCAATTGGAAAGAGTGACCACTGTGTGTTGTTGATGGAGTATATCATTGAAGATATTCTTCCTGAGAGTAGAGGCACTGAGGACATGAGGAGGAACTATCCAAAAGGAGATTACATCAAAATGAATGAGCTTTTTGCAGTTATTGACTGGAGAACCTTATTTTACAACAAATCTGTACAAGAAATGTATGACATCTTTTGTGAGAAATATGGGAAGATAGTAGATTGCTGCATACCTGTCACCAAAGTAGGTGTACTTCATGCCAGAGAGAAATGGTTCGATAATGGGTGTAAAAGAGCTAAGGAGTGGAGAGACAAATGCTGGAAAAGGTATAGGAGGAGAAAAAACATAAATGCCTGGCAAACCTACAAAAGAGCAAGAAATGACTACCTAAGTAAAAGGAGAGAGGCAGAGAGAGACTATGAGAGGGACATCACCAGGAAGGCTAAAGAAAATCACAAGCTTTTCCACAGCTTTATCAGAGGAAAACTGAAGGTAAAAGAACAGGTTTTAAGGCTAAAGAGAGCGGATGGAAGCATCACTGAGACGGATGAAGAGATCTGCAAAGAATTGAACAAGGAGTTTCAGTCAGTATTTACAGTAGAAAATACCCCACCCCCTCAGATTGCAGTGATAGAAGCTCAAGGGCCGGTATTAGAGAACATCAACCTTACAGCCACAGAGGTATGCAAAGCACTGATAGATTTAGATGTTCATAAAGCTACAGGTCCTGATGACATATCCCCTCATGTGCTTAAAAAATGCGAAAACACAATATCAGTGGCACTAAGTATCATATTTAAGGAGTCACTGGAGTCGGGGGAGATTCCAAGATGCTGGAAACAAGCAAATGTGATACCTATCTTCAAAAAGGGAAGGAGGGATATGGCTCTGAACTATAGACCAGTTTCCTTGACCAGCATAGTTTGCAAAGTTATGGAGAAACTACTAAGGAAACATATCTCTCTTCACTTGGAATCCTTCAACTTTTTGTCAGTGAGGCAACATGGCTTCAGAGAAGGTAGATCAACAGTAACAAACTTATTAGAATTTTATGATGAGGTAAGCCAAATCTTACAGAAAAGAGAGGGCTGGGCAGATTGCATATTCCTAGACTTCCTGAAAGCGTTTGACACTGTTCCACATGGGAGACTTATTAGGAAGCTGCAATCAATGGCTAGAATAGGTGGAAATGTCTTGGAATGGATAAAAACTTACTTAGAAGGAAGGGAACAGAGGGTTAGAGTAAGACACTCAGTGTCTGAATGGAGAAGAGTTAGTAGTGGAGTTCCACAGGGTTCAGTTTTAGGGCCACTTTTGTTCCTTGTATATGTAAATGACCTACCAGAGTCTGTAAATTCATTCATGAATATGTTTGCAGATGATGCAAAGATTGTGAAGAAAGTAAAAAACGAGAACAATGGTAGAGAACTTCAGGAGGATCTAAATAATCTGCATGAGTGGTCAGAAAAGTGGCTAATGAAATTCAATACTTCAAAATGTAAGGTAATGAGAATGGGTACAAGTGCAAGAAGGCCCAAGCTTGACTACTCGGTGGCTGGAGTACAACTTCAAGAGACAGAAAATGAGAGAGATCTAGGAGTAAACATACTGGCAGATTTGTCTCCAGAAATACATATAAATGGCATAGTAAGGGCAGCATATGCATTCTTATCAAATGTAAGGGTAGCCTTCAGGCACATGGACAAGGAAATGTTCAGAAATATTTATGTAACCTATGTGAGGCCAAAACTCGAATATGCAGCCCCCTTTTGGAATCCGCACTTGAAAAAGCACATAGCTAAGCTTGAAAAAGTTCAAAGACATGCCACAAAACTGGTGCCAGAAATATGCAATCTCAGTTATGATGAAAGGCTGAGGGAATTAGACTTAGCATCACTCGAAGCTAGAAGAGTGAGGGGGGATATGGTGACAGTCTTTAAATTCCTTCATGGTTATGATAGAGTGGATAGGGATCGATATTTTGATATGGCTGGCTCTAGAGCTAGAGGTCATAGTTTGAAGCTTGGTAAGAAAACTTCTTTGCAGGATGTAAGGAAATACTTTTTCAGTGTAAGAGTAGTTGATAATTGGAATTCGCTATGCGAGGAGGTAGTTAATGCTATCTCAATCCATAGTTTTAAGGACAGGTATGATAAGTATCACTAAGTATAAAATGGAACCGATCTGGAGACGGGAAGATACGAGCTTTGGGCTCTTTCCCGTAAACACAATTAGGTAATCACAATTAGGTAATCACACACATATATTGTTAAAATCAGTATCCTTCCCATTTATATTAACTAGTTAGTTAGTTTGATACACGAAATAATTGAATAATAAAAGAAAAAAAAATTAACAAATACCCACCTGTCAACAGTACTGAGTTAAGTTGCCAAGTAGTACAGCTGTCTTATTTTCTTCTTTTTTTTTTTTTGCTTTTCTTTTAGCTTTCTCTTTTACTATTTTGTTTTTATTTTGTATATATATTGAGATAAATGTAAAGTCTAATCCTGTGATAACATATCTTGGTTAGCAAGTGAGTTTATCAGTTAGGAAGTATATATAGCAGAAACAGGTGGGTGCCACCTCAGACACAGGTTCGAATTTTTCCTTCAGGTTTGACTTTTGTTTTGTTGCATTTTTTTTCTTTTTCTTTTTATCCTTAAATTACCATGGTCAAGTTTTTAAGTTAAGATGTGTGTTACCAGAAAAGAGATAAACTGAGTCACTAAATAGCACTTATATGGAGATATAAAAATTCGGTGTGAAGCTTAATTAAAAGTTTTTCTCTTTTTTTTCCCCTTTCTCGTCTTCTTTCTATATTCTGTGAGAGGGAGAACATAAAAATGATGCCATCTCTGTCCCAAACCTCTCCCATCCATGGGTTGGTAGGAGGGGTAGCCATTAGGAGACTTAAACAGAAAATCAAGAATTTAGAGGAAATGGTTATAAGCCTTGATGATAAAATTCGGAATATGGATGGAGAAATGAAAGAGAATGAAACACTCAGAGAGGAAATAAGATCTTTGGAGGAAGCAAATAAAGCACAAGGGCAGGAGAGAAAGGAACTAGAAAAAAGAATAAAGAAGCTGGAAGGGGAAAAGAGTCAACTAGAATCTAGAATTTCTAAGCAAGAAGATAAAAACAAACAGCTGAATGACAACCTAAAGGAATTAGATGTTAGTTCACTGCTCTCTTCTGAGAGAGACGAGATTGCTGCTTGGAATGTCCAGATTAAGGAAAACATTGAACAGTTCAGAAAAGAGTTCCAGGAGCTGAATATGGAAAATGATGCCATGAAGACTTCCTTTGCTGATGCACTAAAGGGGAATGTGGCAGCAAAAGAGGCTGTAAAGGTGGTGGCACTGGAAAACATACAAACAGTTGACTATAAAGAGACAGTAATCGAAAAAATGAAAGACGTTGTGATGGAAAGGGCAAACCCACTCATCAGACAGGCACTTGATAAGGAGAAGACAGTGGTAATCTCAGGCATAAGCGAGTCCCAGGAGCTAACATGGCAGGGGAGACTTGAAGAAAATAAAGCTAGGGTTGTAGACCTGATAAGAAAGCTTGGAGTAGTATGTGGTCCTGAGGATATTGTAAACATACACCAACTAGGTAAATATTCGAGGGAAGGAAAGCCGAGACCAACAAAAGTAACCTTTGAGAGAGGGGAAACATGTAGGGAAATATTGTTGAGAAAAAAAAAGTCTAAAAGACCTACAAGACTTCAAAGAAGTGTTCATTAGACGATACAGAACACAGGAAGAGATGGGAAAGATCAAAAACTTGTTGCAAGAGGCAAGAAGGTTAAATGAGGAAAGAAATGAAGAAGAGAAGAAAAATTTTCATTACAGAGTTCTTTCAGACAAAGGGGAGATAAAGAAGATAATGACAGAAGATCAGCGGATGGGGCCTCATTAAGATTGTTATACACAAATGCTGATGGATTAGCTGGTAAGGCAGTAGAATTAGAAGATAGGATTCACAACAGTAAGGCAGATATAGTAGCAATTACAGAGACTAAGTTAAGTGAGGACATAAACAGTGTCACAGTTTTTCCTAAGGGCTTCAGAATACTAAGGGTTGAAATATCTGAGAGGACTGGTGGAGGGATAGCACTGCTCATAAGTGAAAGGATTCAAGTCGAAGAAATAAACTTGGCTATAGAAAGTGAGTTCAAGGAATTTCTTGTTGCTCGCATAAATACTGGGTCAGAGAGCATTATAATAACTGTTGTATACAACCCACCAAGGAACCAAAATAGGCTTGAAGTTTATGAGGAAAGTCATATAGGTACTATTGAAGTCATAAACTCAGTTGTTAACATGGCACGGGAAAAAAAATGTAGGATTTTTATTATGGGAGACTTTAATCATAAAGAGATAGATTGGATAAATCTTGACCCACACAGTGGTGAGGACTCATTCGGGGCAAGATTCCTAGATGCGTACAAGGGAATTTCCTACACCAACATGTAATGGAACCAACAAGGGCCAGGGGTGGGGATGAGCCATCACTACTTGATCTAGTGTTCACAGATAATGTGTTGGATATTGAAAAAATTGAGTATGAACCACCAATTGGAAAGAGTGACCACTGTGTGTTGTTGATGGAGTATATCATTGAAGTTATTCTTCCTGAGAGTAGAGGCACTGAGGACATGAGGAGGAACTATCCGAAAGGAGATTACATCAAAATGAATGAGCTTTTGGCAGTTATTGACTGGAGAACCTTATTTTACAACAAATCTGTACAAGAAATGTATGACATCTTTTGTGAGAAATATGGGAAGATAGTAGATTGCTGCATACCTGTCACCAAAGTAGGTGTACTTCATGCCAGAGAGAAATGGTTCGATAATGGGTGTAAAAGAGCTAAGGAGTGGAGAGACAAATGCTGGAAAAGGTATAGGAGGAGAAAAAACATAAATGCCTGGCAAACCTACAAAAGAGCAAGAAATGACTACCTAAGTAAAAGGAGAGAGGCAGAGAGAGACTATGAGAGGGACATCACCAGGAAGGCTAAAGAAAATCCCAAGCTTTTCCACAGCTTTATCAGAGGAAAACTGAAGGTAAAAGAACAGGTTTTAAGGCTAAAGAGAGCGGATGGAAGCATCACTGAGGCGGATGAAGAGATCTGCAAAGAATTGAACAAGGAGGTTTAGTCAGTATTTACAGTAGAAAATACCCCACCCCCTCAGATTGCAGTGATAGAAGCTCAAGGGCCGGTATTAGAGAACATCAACCTTACAGCCACAGAGGTATGCAAAGCGCTGATGGATTTAAATATTCATAAAGCTACAGGTCCTGATGACATATCCCCTCATTTGCTTAAAAAATGCGAAAACACAATATCAGTGGCACTAAGTATCATATTTAAGGAGTCACTGGAGTCGGGGGAGATTCCAAGATGCTGGAAACAAGCAAATGTGATACCTATCTTCAAAAAGGGAAGGAGGGATACGGCTCTGAACTATAGACCAGTTTCCTTGACCAGCATAGTTTGCAAAGTTATGGAGAAACTACTAAGGAAACATATCTCTCTTCACTTGGAATCCTTCAACTTTTTGTCAGTGAGGCAACATGGCTTCAGAGAAGGTAGATCAACAGTAACAAACTTATTAGAATTTTATGATGAGGTAAGCCAAATCTTACAGGAAAGAGAGGGCTGGGCAGATTGCATATTCCTAGACTTCCAGAAAGCGTTTGACACTGTTCCACATGGGAGACTTATTAGGAAGCTGCAATCAATGGCTAGAATAGGTGGAAATGTTTTGGAATGGATAAAAACTTACTTAGAAGGAAGGGAACAGAGGGTTAGAGTAAGACACTCAGTGTCTGAATGGAGAAGAGTTAGTAGTGGAGTTCCACAGGGTTCAGTTTTAGGGCCACTTTTGTTCCTTGTATATGTAAATGACCTACCAGAGTCTGTAAATTCATTCATGAATATGTTTGCAGATGATGCAAAGATTGTGAAGAAAGTAAAAAACGAGAACAATGGTAGAGAACTTCAGGAGGATCTAAATAATCTGCATGAGTGGTCAGAAAAGTGGCTAATGAAATTCAATACTTCAAAATGTAAGGTAATGAGAATGGGTACAAGTGCAAGAAGGCCCAAGCTTGACTACTCGGTGGCTGGAGTACAACTTCAAGAGACAGAAAATGAGAGAGATCTAGGAGTAAACATACTGGCAGATTTGTCTCCAGAAATACATATAAATGGCATAGTAAGGGCAGCATATGCATTCTTATCAAATGTAAGGGTAGCCTTCAGGCACATGGACAAGGAAATGTTCAGAAATATTTATGTAACCTATGTGAGGCCAAAACTCGAATATGCAGCCCCCTTTTGGAATCCGCACTTGAAAAAGCACATAGCTAAGCTTGAAAAAGTTCAAAGACATGCCACGAAACTGGTGCCAGAAATACGCAATCTCAGTTATGATGAGAGGCTGAGGGAATTAGACTTAGCATCACTCGAAGCTAGAAGAGTGAGGGGGGATATGGTGACAGTCTTTAAATTCCTTCATGGTTATGATAGAGTGGATAGGGATCGATATTTTAATATGGCTGGCTCTAGAACTAGAGGTCATAGTTTGAAGCTTGGTAAGAAAACTTCTTTGCAGGATGTAAGGAAATACTTTTTCAGTGTAAGAGTAGTTGATAATTGGAATTGGCTAAGCGAGGAGGTAGTTAATGCTATCTCAATCCATAGTTTTAAGGACAGGTATGATAAGTATCACTAAGTATAAAATGGAACCGATCAGGAGACGGGAAGATACGAGCTTTGGGCTCTTTCCAGTAAACACAATTAGGTAATCTCAATTAGGTAATCACACACACACACGCATAAATATATATATATATATATATATATATATATATATATATATATATATATATATATATATATATATATATATATATATATATATATATATATATATATATATATAATGCTTCATATATTCAACGTGTAGTGAGGACGTGATTGAGACATCACATTAATCCCTAGACACTTAGGCATGGATAGTTCGATGGTTCCATCTCAACACAGTGACAAGAAGAGAGGCCTATAACCACAGACCTCCCAAATATCTACAAACACTATATATATATATATATATATATATATATATATATATATATATATATATATATATATATATATATATATATATATATATATATATATTTTTTTTTTTTTTTTTTTTTTTTTTTTTTTTTTAAGTCATTGCTGCTCAGCATATTTATCAACAATGTCGCATTAACTCTGCCATTTCAAAATTCTCCTCTCTCTCTCTCTCTCTCTCTCTCTCTCTCTCTCTCTCTCTCTCTCTCTCTCTCTCTCTCTCTCTCTCTCTCTCTCTCTCTCTCTCTCTCTCTCAAGATAGATAGATATATAGATAGATAGATAGATAGATAGATAGATAGAATAAGAGAGAGAGAGAGAGAGAGAGAGAGAGAGAGAGAGAGAGAGAGAGAGAGAGAGAGAGAGCACCTTAGTTCAGGCATTATTATTGCAGCATATTTTACTCTTTCATTTCAAAAACTGGAAAGGGAGAGTAATTATCTAAACGTTTTATGTTATTGAAAAGCAATATTTTGAAAAAACATTTAAAAGAAGAAAACCTGAATTTCGTAAATGACTGCCCTTTGGTGTACAATAAAAAAAAAAGGGAGCGACTGCATGCACCTAGGTCTTTTTATCCATTAGTCTTCTGTACCACCCAATTTTACACCCAATAAATCCGGGCTGTTATTCAGTAAAATGAGTAGACCTTTTGTGAACAATAGCACCACCATTAATCCATATCAATGAGGGCGGAAACAGCCAAGGAACAATACTATTTTATTGACCAAAACTACTTAAACAATAACCATTCTATCCCGTGGAGGGAGATTGAAGAGCGTAATAATAGTAAAAGAGAAAAAATAAACGCCAAATTGAAAATAAACATATCAACACATTCATATCTTTGGAAGTTGTCATATTGAAGGTCACTCAAGCGTACGAGAACAATTTTTCTAATGTACGACACATTTAATTCCGACATCATATAAAGGACGTCTCGATGTCTTTCAACTTACACTTGGCTGAGATGAGGATGTTAGCTTTATTATTTCCATTAGAAAAGTTTTAGTTTTAATTTTGAATTCAAGGATTCTAAAAGTACAGACTATTTGCTATTAATTAGAAAACGATGAATACAGAGAGTATTTTTTTCAATCTAAATATAAGACCTTTGTAAGATCAGCTATGCTATATGGAACAGACCCAACAAGTATGAGGAAGACAAAGGAGAAGGGGATGGATGTAGCGGAGATGAGAATGTTGAGGTGGATGTCGGGAGTAACAAGGAAGGATAGAATTAGGAATGAGTATATAAGAGGATCGACAAAGGTAGTTGAATTATCATAGAAAATACAGTAGGGAAGGCTTAGATGGTATGGACACCTGTTACAACGGGACGAACATCATGTTGGAAGACATACGATGGAGATGGAAGTTCGGGGTAGAAGGAGGAGAGGAAGACCAAGAAAAAGATGGCGTGATTGTATAGGGGAAGACTTGCAATGGAAGGGTATTGCTGATAATGGAGCACAAAACAGAAATAGATGGAGACGACTCATTCACAACGGAGACCCCATATACAAATGGGTTAAAGCTGAGGAGAAGAAGAAGATGAAAAATAATTTAATATGGCCTTTCACGATAGCATATTCTTAAACTCCAAGAAGAATATGGTATCATATTTTCAACTTCTTCTTTTATAGAGAGCTGAAAAAAAAATAGTGCTATGGAGACGTTACAGTTGAAGAGAAAAGGATATATAACTATTTATTTTATAATCATTCTTTTTTGTCTTAACATGATCTGTTTTTAAGTTATAATTCCTGAACAATAAGTGAGGCCGAGTTGTTAATATTAGTATCTCATTTATCAAGCCATATTGGGTAAATTTTTTAGAACTATAAGAACATATTTTTTTCTTCATTACTTATAAACAGATTATGCTGAAATTACTAAGGGTTTTGGCAATGTTTCACAACTCTAAGTTTATTTTAGAATTGAATGCAAAATCGCTGAGTAAGCAAAAGCTTACTATTGTAATAGATAATAAAATTTAGGGCACTGTTGCTTATTATTGATACTGGAATTTACACTGAAGAAGGTAATAGCTATCGCCATTCCAAAATGGCCTAAAAAGACCAATGAAATTCTTTTTTCTGTTGTAAATTAAGTAATATGTTGCCAGTGGCTAGAGTTTGGAATACGTGAATATGATGTCGTAATGAAAGTTCCAGTTTTACGTCATGGACTCCCTTTTTAATCAAGGGCTAGGACGGTTGCCTTCTTGCGAAGGACTTGTTTTGGCAGATGTAATCGTTACCCTGAGAGCATGCCCTTGCTAACTTCAGACAGTGACGGGGCGTGAACCCTCGACCTGACGCCTCAGAGTCGTGGACGCTACCGCTTGAGCCACGGTGACTACTTGATGTCGTAATGAATATGTTGTAATAAAAAAGAAACATTCATTTAGACTGAATCTTCCAATTTCCTGAAAATTAGTCAAATAAAGCGTCTAAAAGGGAGTTACAGTCGTGTTCATAATTGTACTACATTTAGAGACTTTTTTTCCACACACAATATTCTTTTCTTGTGCTTGGCTGCTGCTAGCTTGTCTTATAATGATTGCATCTGACTGGTAATTTTCTTTACCAAGTTAAGATATTCTTATATATAAAGAAAATTCCTTTATATAAACTACCTTAAGTATATCCATAACTTCTTAGTAATAAGCAAAGTAAAATATTGATAAATACGTTACTAAATTCAAGGAAAACTTGAAAGTAAATATTCTTTGCTATGCATATAATTATGTGATTTTATGTTTATATTCATAAACTTAGTAAATTAATGCACTCCACCAGGACCGTCATGGTGCAGCCGGTAGTGCGCTCAACTCGGGAGGTGATGGACACGCGTTTGAGCCCAAGGGTGGGCGTTGGGAACGGCATCCAGCCTTTATAATAATAATAATAATAATAATAATAATAATAATAATAATAATAATAATAATAATAATAATAATAATAATCTTGTAAAGATAAATAATCCCACCGTTCTATAGGGTTACTCATCTTTACAAGACAAGTCTTGGGGTTCGTCATGTTTACAAGGTAGTTATAGAGGTTAGGTTAGTTTACGCTTATTCAACTTGACAAGTTTAATTACGAGGTTATTTAACTTTATAAGTTTGATTGCGGGGTTATTTAACTTCAATGGGGTTGTTGGGTTATATATCTTTACAAGATTCAATAATAATGATAATAATAATAATAATAATAATAATAATAATAATAATAATAATAATAATAATAATAATAACAATAATAATAATAATAAATTCTACTGTTGTATTCAATGTACAGTTCAATATCTAATTGAAGTTTGGTATTTCTAGAACGAGAACTTCTGATCCACATGCTGCTCAGTTTTAATGTAAACAATGTGACGTGAGGCACGTATGTGTTTTGGCGTGAGTAAAATTCTAGTATAACTCCGGCGCCTTAATTCTACCCTCCTCATTAAGGTAAAGTTACTTCGCATTGGCATATTTTAACCCAACCTAAACCTAGGTTAGGTTGAAATATGCCAATGCGAAGTAACTTTACCTTATTGAGGAGGCTAGAATTAAGGTGCCGGACTTGTACTGGACCTTTACCTAGCCGAGTGCTTTGTTATAAATAGAAAAGAAAAAGGATATATGTTGCTAAATATATACATGTACACCCACTGTAATTTGATGATTGATATCCAGGTTGTCCATTTGAGTGTGTGATTACGACGCTTTTGATGTAAAATCAATTTAGGCTTGTTCTCCTTAGGAGGAGAAATGTGATTGGCATATCTACATTTACCTAGTCCAAGTATGTGGGAGGTTAAAGGACTTTAACGTTTCTTTTGTGGCTCCCATTTATCTTCCGTTCTTAAATGCGGAAGTCATCAACTCCTAGCCGTCCCTCTGGATATCCTAACTAGTATTTCCTAATTATATGTAATTCCGACAAAATACCAGCATTGGTGTCACATTTATTGTATTTCAGTCAACTTTAAGTTGAATAATGCCCCCACTGCCATTGACACGTAGGTACTGCAGCGATACTGAATATAGATAGTGTTCAAAGTATATATAAATGGCATACATTGTCTTCCACATAGTAATGAACACTTTTCAAACGAGTTCCACATTACAGCAGATACCCTTTCTAATGTCTAGTAATATATGTTCTTTTGTTTATTGTCAAGTCAGGAGGGGTCCTTGCTCAGAGGCTAGGTTAAGAATTTGCAGGCGCGATAAACTGCCAGCTCGAGCACGGCTTCAGTTCAGTGAATCGATTTTCTCACATAAGAAATCAAAAGGTAAAAGGAATGTGTTTCCATGCCCTTATACCTTGATTGTTTTTTAGTGGGAAGGGAGTTTGGTAAAATCTTGGGTCATTTAATACTTATCTGAGCGAGTTAAGGGAGACATGAGAGAGAAGCGCCATATTGTCAGAAATGGCGAGCTGTGGCGGTTGTGACTACACTTACTGGGAAATTGTTTGTCTCTTAGTCGACATTCAGAAAACTAAGGACTTGCTGTTCACTCACAACCTCCTTAAAAGGAACATTACGTGTCCTAAGTGTGATTCGGTGCTGGAACTGAAAGACAAACTCATTTTCCGCTGTGACAGGAAGCGGCATGTAACTCGCAACAAGAAAAAAGTTGTGGAGAGGTGCAATTTTTATAAGTCGGCTCGTAAGGGTACGTGGTTCTCCAACTCCAAACTAAGTATCGATGACATCATGAGCCTCACTTTGCTTTGGACCAGGACTGCTTGCACAGTGAAAGAGAGTGTGAGGGAGTTGCAGTGTAGTAAGACCACAGTCATTGCCTGGTATTCCTTCTGCCGTGAAGTGGCAATAAATTATTGTATTGAGACCTCTGTCAAACTTGGTGGTGTTGGTAAAGTAGTGGAAGTGGAGGAGGCAAAGTTTGGCAAACAGAAATTTAACTGTGGCAGATTAATTAAAGGGACTTGGGTGGTCAGTGGTATAGAGAGAGGATCGCGGAACATTTTCCTTGCCACAGTGGACTCCTATGATGAGCAAACACTCATGAAAGTGCTCCAAGACAATGTGCTTCCCAGTATACATCTAATTACTGACTGCTGGAAGTCATATAACAACTTGGAAAAGTATGGCTACCAACATTCCATTGTGAACCACAGTCAAAGCTTTGTAGACCCGGTCACTGGGCCCATACCAAGAATATTGAGAGGGAGTGGCAGGAGATAAGAGCAAGGATTCCAAGATTCGGCCAGGCAAAGCAACACTTTGCTGGATACCTCGCTAAATCTATTTTCAAGAGGAAATTTTCGATGAGGGAAACCGATTTCACCAGTTTCTCCTCCACGTCGCTAAGCTCTACCCTCCTCAATAAGGGAAAGTTACTTTGCATTGGCCTATTTGTGTATAGTATCGGGGGTTGGACTTTTCCCCCAGGTAGGAGGTTAGGTTAGGTAAAGCACGGGCTTAGGGGGTCAGTATAGATTTTGTTAAATGCCTTAATTCTGGCTCATGAAGGCCGTGTAAAGCATGGGCTTAGGGGGTCAGTATAGATTTCGTTAGGTGGCTTAGGGTGTTACGTGAGTTAGGGATTTTTCCAGGTTTGACTAGGGATTTTTTTTCCAACATGACGTAAAATTTTCCCTAGGTTATTTGTGTTCTTATTATTGCAAAATGTGCTTTCCTGGTGCATATAAGTATGTTTTAAGTGATTCTGGTCACATATTTGCCTTGTTTTAGGTGATTTTGATCATTTACTCCCCAGAAATTACTCGTTTTTGTCTCCCCGCACCCAAAAAACCCGCATTCCCACAGGCTCCCAAGCTTGTTGGGGGTAGAGGGTAGGTGGCATTTGTCCACCACTTTTTATATGTATACAAAGGGATTTGTGTATGTTTAGAAGAAAATAGACCAAAATTAAGGCACCAGAGTTATACTAGACCATTACTGTGTCTTTTTTGTTCCAGCATTGTCAGACCCAATCTGTCATATCTTTCCTCATAATCCTGGTCCCTGAGCTTTATGCAAGCTTAGTCATCCTTCGCTGCACCTTCTTCAATGCACTGACACAGGGTATCTGTACTCTTGTAAAATGACCAGCTTTGCAGTACATATTTTGTTAAGTATCTATACTTTGGTGGTGTGAACTTAGACATTCAGTTTTCTGCCATAATTATTTATTTTTTATTATTAGATGTGTGCATGGTAACATATGCTGGCAGTGCCCGTCAGTGTCAAAGGATCTGCTCAAGTTCAATTTAAGAGCATATATGTGATAGTTGTGGTGGTGTTGGTGTATTTAAAGTCTGGCATCATCCCCTAGGGTGTATGTAGGTAAATGACGAGCCCTAAGTCTTGGGTTCGAATCTTACCATGGAGGCAATATGAAGACCATCCAGGGTTGATACCCTAACAGCAGCCAGGTTTATGTTGACTCCATCTTGATTTGGAATTGTGATGTGATGTGGGGAAGTATGTTGGTAGCTGGTGGTTCGTTTGGGGGATGGAGTTAAACTTACTGGTTTCAAGCTGTTTTTAGTAAATAATGGTAACAAACTATATGAACTGGGTTAGTATTTTATATATTCATTTATTAACTGCTGATAACACTTCCAAAATATTTCAAATGGTTCCAGCTATTACTATGTGCCTGTTTGCATTGGTGTTGGTAACCTAGAGACTTATATGAGATCAAGTTTCTCATTGATGAGTGGTTACTGGGTACCGTTTCTACTACTGTATATCATTTAATTGGGACTTGAAGTGTGCACTGCTTGTTTATCATATTATGTTTTGAGGCCTTCGTTCAGCAAGTGCTCACATTTGAGCTACTAAAGTATGACTACAGTAATCCCTCGATATATCGCGATTCAATTCTGCAAATTCAGTGCATCACAGGTTTTTATTGCGAGCATATGTATTTTATATCTCAGAATTTTCTGGGTATATCACAGGAATCCACAATATGTGGAAATATTAAAATTTCCAGTATTTTCATTATTTTGTTGATAAAAAAGTATTTCCTAGCCTAAGAATAAAAAAAAATTACAAAATAGTAAAAAACAAAAATTTAAACATGTAACTCACAGTACTGCATCATATAAAATACGATACCGGAATAGGCATTTCGGAAAACGCAAAGGGTCGCACCCACGTGAGATAGTACGCGGGATGCTATTAGCTGATGGGTGGGAGATGAGTAATCTCAGAATTGTGTTCTGTATACTGGTGTCTGATTGGCTTTTTGATTGAAGCTTGATTCTCCCAGCATCTTCCATTGTCTCGCCTCACCCATTCACATACTCACGTGTGCGCCTCTCTCGTTGTGCCTCTTCATACGTTGTGCTTGTGTTTTTTGTGAAACTTTAGCTTGTGTATTTCAACTCCTGCAATGCCGCCCAAGCGTCCTTCATCTTCTAAGGCTTCTGGTAGTGAGCCTAAGTGGCAGATGTTGACCATAGCAGATAAGGTAAAACTGTTAGATATGCTGAAGAAAGTAAGAAGTTTCTCGGCTGTCGGCCGCCATTGGCTGTGCAGTATGTAAACGTCATTATCACGTCATTCGGGGTAAGCTTACCTATCACGTTCATATAGCTTTACACTTGCACGCCGTTATTTATGGTAAACTTACCTGTCACACTCATAAATTTACGCTTGCTCACTGTTATTAATAAAGTAAAAGGTGAGTTGTTAACCGTCCATAGAGGGATTATACAGTAAAGGTAAAAATAAATGTAACACCTGTAATAAATATGGTGCTGCTACTTCTCGGATTCTCACCTTTCGCGGGTGTTCCCGGAACCGAACCCCCGCGATAAATGTGGGATCACTGTATTGTTCAGTGTCATATTGTGACATTCAAGAGCTTAAGCAGTGATGGAACTTTCAAAATACAAAGTCTTTTGAGCTCATACAGATAGTAAAGTAGTCGTATCTAATGTTTCCAGCCGCACATTTTGCAGGTTCTATGGGCAATGGAGTGTAGGCCTCAGGTCACGGAAATGAAGAGTGGTGTAAAATATACTGCCTTTTTCATTCTTTGCTTTTACCAAACTCAGGTGGAGTGAGCAAGTCATTGAATTAAAACTCCTAATAGTGAATGTATCATTTCTACACTGACATGTATTTTCGTTTAATATAAAGCATAGGACAAACAAAATATATTGATAACATGAATAAAATTATGAAACAATTTCCTAAGCATAAGCAAGTGCCTCCACCAGCTTGAGTAATGCCATGAAGAAGATGAAGGCATTAACATTATTCATAAAAGCATTAACGATATATACTCCTGCAAGGCACATGACATCTGCAAACATAATGTAACCTAAAACATAATTTCCAATGTATTTGACATAGAAAAAGGTAAGATAATACATATCATTGTAGAAATGACACATTCACTATTGGGAGTTCTAATTCATGAAACTCGTCCACCCACTTTACAGAAATTAATAAAAGCAAAGAAAAGAAGGAAGTAGGGAATTTTTTTTTTAACTATTTATCATTCTGATCTGGGTCCTACCCCTCACTGCCCATAGAACCAGTGAAAAGGTTCAAGAAAGTGAAATGGGTCTGGAACTATTTGTTATATATATATATATATATATATATATATATATATATATATATATATATATATATATATATATATATATATATATATATATATATATATATATATATATATATATATATATATATATATATATATCTACTTGATTCTGCAGTGGCTACATCCTCTACTGAGATAGATTCTTGGTGGGATGCATGGTAGCCAAAACGGTAATGTTATTTAATGCTCTGATATTCATGAAATGCCCTAGTAGTGTTTTATACTCTTAGAAGCATTCCTTCACCTTAATTTTGTCATTTCAGATGCTGTATGTAATAATTTTTAAATAGAGGCAATATGGCAAGCTTTCTTCTAGATCCATTAGCCAGTGGGAGAGAAACTGATACAAAGTCTTCTGCAGAGAGGGGTGCTTTAGTAAATGAGGAGGAAGAAAATATTGCTAGTAGGAACTTAATTACCCCTGGAAGTAAAAAGAAAAGAAAAAAGAAACAAAGAATGGAAAATGTAGTGCATGGTGAGAATAATGACACGCTAAAGAGCAAAAGAATGAGAGTTGGCAAGGGCGAAGCAACCAAAGAGTTGCATATATCCAGAAAAGCGATAGATAAAGGGAAAAGAAAGAAAAATGGTGTTAAAACTTCCCGTGATGAAAGATTAAATGCAGAAGATAGTAAAACTTGTAGTAAAAGCTTGAATGAATTCAAATTGGTGAATTCTGGTGGTTTTGGTCAACAGAGTATTAATGATTTTTCAGGTGAAAATGATAAATCTCTCAAAAAGAAAAAGAAAAAACATAATAGAAAGAAACTAAAGCAAATTAAGGAGTATATTTATGAAAATGCTCAGTCAATTGAGCCTGTTAAGGATCAAAGTATAAATGATGACGAAGACATATCAACTAATGCCAATGGAAATTTATCAAACTTATGCAAAAAGAAGAAAACATCAGCAAAATTTATTATGCAAAGTGGAGAGAGTTGTAAAATACAGAAAAATTATTCTATCAGTAATGTGACTTTTGAATCAAGTGAAGTGGATAAAACCCCAGAAGTAAAGAACTTAGTAGGAAAGAAGAGTAAAAACCTGAAAGCTGTGCAATGCCATAAATTTAAAAGAAGCATTAAAAATGTAAACAAATCTGAAGTGACAGTTCTTCAGGTTGAGGAACTTGCATTAAAGAAATCCAAGAAGAGAAAATTAATGCTGAATGAAGGCCTGAATTGTCTTGATGCAGAGAATATAACACAAGGAGCACTGCAAGATAGAGAGAGTCTTAAGAAAAGTAAAAAGAAACAGAAAAAGAAAACATCTAAATCTCAGAATCAGACATGTAGTAGTAAGAAAACCTTACGTGATAAAGTGATGAATGATATTTCATTCAAGCTTAATAACCGCTACAGCAAGGAAGACTGCAAGAGTGACATTACAGAGACGTGGAAACAAAGCTCAGACCTTTACAAAGGTAATCCTTTTTCAGATCTTGTATGTTCATGTATAGTGTAGCATTATTGAGGAGCAGCTATTCTACTTCTAATATCCTATTTGAAGAGAGTTTATAGAAAGAACTTTTACTATAGAGATAGCAGAGCTCCTTTGCCATCAAACACTGTATATTGGGTATCATCTATGGTGAAGAAACTCCAGTATCTCAGTGGGAGAAGTTCTTTCTATACACTTTTCAGAGGAGATACTGAAGCATGATGTCTCTTGTCTTTCAGTAAATTAAGCAGTCATTTTGATGCTACGCAATGTTATGCTTCCAGATTTTCTCAACACACTCACATGCACACACACACACAACTGTCCAAGACAGTTTGAAGTTAAGTCTACCTTCAGTATATTCATTACACATGTCTTATTATCCCTTCACATCTGACAAGTCACAATACTCCCCATCTCTGTTTGTCTTTATATTTTCTTCGTGCCCAGGCCTGACGAGGGTTTAATATTTTGCCCTTGTTGGTGTCACAATCATATATATATATATATATATATATATATATATATATATATATATATATATATATATATATATATATATATATATATATATATATATATATATATATATATATATGAATGCAAAAATGTAATATCATGTTATATTGAAATATTTAAGTCTCTGGATATAACAAACTTGTTTCCTTTATATTTCATATGCAGAAAATGGACTTCAGGTGCTGTCATATCCATTCAGATGTACATACATACCATCCTTCCTTCAAGATGAACAGCTTCTTCAGAAAGTCAAGGAAGAGCTTGAAAACATTGAATTCATACAAAAAAATAATGATCTATACAAGGTAAATTGGAATAGTTTTGCATGACAGCTGAAGAATGTTCTGTAGTATGACCAAAGATGAGTTTGTAATACTGTGTGGTAAAAGGACATTGTGACTAAGCGTGGGTAAAAGTAAGGTTATGAGATGGTCCTGTATATTGATGGTGGTGATTAGAGGACTGGATGTGGAGATAAGTTATAGAGCGAAGGAAGTGAGTAAATGTTTAAGTTGGAAGGGAAGTGTAGCGAGAAATGGGTGTATAGTGTGACCTCTGAAAGGTTGTTTGAAAGAGTGATTATGCTCATAGTAGTGTATGAAGCAGAATTGGAATGTAAGAGAGAAGAAAGGAACAGATGGCTTGTAATGAAGCCAAAGTGTTTAAGAAGTATGATATGTGCAGCATGAATTTATAGAACGAGAATTGTGAAAATGAGGCATTAGAAGAAAGCTGTCCGACGAGTTAGATCAGAGTGTGCTGAGGTGGTTAAAGTATATAGCAAGAAGAAGAAGAAGACCGGAAAAAGGGTGTGTATAAGAGAGGTACATGGAGTAAGGTTGAGAGGAAGGCCAAGAATGAGATGGATGAATGAGGTGGAAAAAGCATTGGATGGATGTGGCATGTCAATAAAGCAAGGAAGAAAGAGTGCAGATATAGGACTTAAGAATGGGAACCATGACATCCCCTCATCTGCATGCTAAGATTTGAGGGTTGGAGTGAGTGAGTCTTATAGTGAATGGGTGAGCTTTAACTTGGCCACCTTCTCACTAAAAGAACTGAGGCCTTTGTGTATAGATAGACTTAGATTATACATATCTTCATTGTATAGCCTTCTGCAAATAGCTGTTAACAAGCGGTTACTTTGGCATGACAAGAGTTGGAATTCTAGAAATAAGTGGTTGGCAGGCTTAGAGCAAAAAAAGAGAAGGATGTGAGATTTGTGATGTATTCCATAATAGCTGTCCTAATATAGAATTGGGGATGTATTCCATAGCAGCTGTCCTAATATAGATTTGGGGATGTATTCCATAATAGTTGTCCTAATATAAAATATGGGATGTGTTCCATAATAACTGTCCTGACATAGATATGGGGATGTATTCTGTAATAACTGTCCTAATATTACATGTTATTTACTCTTCTTTGATTTCGTCAGTTTCAACAGACATCAGACTTGAAAAAAGTGACTTCGCCATACATATCAAAACTCAGAGAATTTTTGTATGGAGATTTTCGTAAGTGGTTAATTGATGTCACTGGGATTGAACTGAATGAAATGGTGGATATGGGATCCTCAAAGTACAGCTATACAGGTTAGTGATCTTAGATTCGTCTACTGTAATTTTTCTTTATGTGTTACTCAATCCCATTATAGTAAAGGACACAGATTGTAGCTGGAGAATCAAGAATGGATGCCCTTCCTATAGCCCCACCTTGGGGAAAATCGTGGGTATTTCACCTCATGAATCAAGAATTCTGATTTGTATACTATGGGGGTCCCCCTGATTTTCATATAGAGTACAGTAAATAACATGTAAAAGTTAGAGATGCATAATGTAGTTAGTTTCATTTGTAATGCATAATTTATTACTGGAAGATTTCTGTGTTCATTTCAATAAGCACTGAAATTTGCTGTTATGCCGTGTAGAGTTCAACCTTTAATTTTTACTTTTATCTACAGTTAGTAATTAGCCAGAATTTTGATATTTGAATCTATACTTATATTTTGTTCATATATTTATGCCTTCTATGGAACCAATCAATATTAACCAGTATATTCTTTCATAAAATTGTAAACACAAAATGGAAAGAAAAAACTGGTGTCAAGATAACAGCAAAGTATTAAAGGCACTGCTAATAACCTTTAACTATATGTTCAAAACCATTTTCGTGCTAATATGTGTATATAAAAGTTGGTAAACTAACAAGATATAATTGTAAGCAAATTATCTTCATATTTGAGAGAAAACTCTCAATTTTGATCCTAAGTTAGTGAATGAAGTTGTAATGAATATAGTCTTTAAATTTCTTACTTTGATACATTGAACAGTATACCATGATTTTGAGCAAGATAAGGATCAAAAAATTATTTGGTTTGGATGCATGAAGTCCTGTCAGGGCAAGGCTTTAACATCTTGGAGAAGGAAAAAATGCAGGAAAAGTAATAAATTGGCATGGAGTCATATATAGACTACTTTGCATTGTTCAGTAATTTAGACAAAACCTAAATGATGTAAATGAAACTAGGGACACCTAAGAATTGCCAGAGTTTGCTGAGGCTTAGGTTAGGTGTTATTCATCGTTTCAGATGTACAAATACATAACTATTAGTAATTTAGTATGTTGAGAAATGTAAAATTAAGAAGTAATTGTCATATTAAAAAATTAGTGGGAACTTGTAAAGAAGAGTAACCCTAGTTGTTCTAGGGTTATATGTATTATATATATGGATGACACTGACTACAGAGATATCTCGCATCTGCTAGCCCAGTGAACTGTGATAGACGGTTGTAAGGGGATTTGCCATATGATGAAGCAGTAGGGTTAACCAGCTGCTGCTGTCGATTCTCATTGTAGAATATCCTTGCCTGCTTACCTTGTGGATGACCTAAGCAAGGTGGAAGGAGAGGAAATGTGGCAACCTTTTATCCCCAAGGAGCAAAGAGGACTAGTTGCTGTATGTGTGAATCTTGGTGAATGCGTGTTTCTTGGCTCGGCCACCCACCTTATAATGGGGAATGAGACCTTGTACAATGTATGTAAAAGGAAAGTTACCTAACTTGACCTAACCTAACAGTTTATGGAGTTATTTAATTTTGCATGGTTTACTGGAGGGTTACTCATATTTACAGGATCCAAAAATGGTAATCAGCTTTTTATATTGAAATTTTTTATAGTTTATGATTGGATCCTTTTCTTAATTACAGATGTGTTGCTTTGTCACGATGATGAACTTGAAGGTAGACGCATAGCTTATATATTGTACTTGGTTCCTGAATGGAGTAGCAAAGACGGAGGCACCTTGGATCTTTTCATTACTGATGGTTAGATAGCTTAGAGTACTCTTAAATAAGACTTAAATTACATATTATGCTTTAAAGGTATCTTCTGCAGTCTTAGGTTGTATCAATGAATGTAGGTAATTTATGTGCATTGATTTGTTAGTCATAAAATTTTGTATAATTTTATTTGAGATTTGGATATATATAAGATTGACCAAACAATGTGATTCATTCGCCTTGTCCACTTAGCAAGGGCCAGAAATAAGATACGCCAGATAACCTTATAAAAGATATATGCCTTAGAAACAAAATACTGGTGGAATGTAGTAAAATCGAATCAGTGTTGCTCCAGTTGCTTAAAGTGAAATATTATGGAGAAGATGATATAGTTTGGCATCCAGTATCTTCACGACAGATATTGATATAGAATGTAATTTTTCTCACAAAATTATAATAACAACCATACAAATAATTTCCAGAGCATTGGCAACCCAAGAATATTGTTGAATCATTAGTGCCAAGTTGGAACACTTTTGCCTTTTTTGAAGTGTCTCCAGTGTCTTTTCATCAGGTAAGTAATTAACAGTTTCACAGTGATAATTTGCTTAGTAGTATGTTTGAGCTCTATTGTGATATAAATAATCAGTTTCATGCATTTAACATGATAAAAACATATACCGGTACTTTTGGGATAAAATTGTCATTATTACTTTTTTTTATAATTAAATGGCTAACTTCTTCACCTCTAATATCATAAACATATCTCACTTTGTTATGCAGTCCAACTCTCCAAATCCATCTACAGTTTTACACCTTAACTGTGTGCACACATTTGCATTCAGAGCCCAGAAGTGGCTACCGTATTATTTTGCTTCTACACCCTTCTCAGTACGAGAGGCACTATGTAGGGTGTGGAAGGATTGTTGTATTTCAATACAAACCAAAAATGTAATAAAGAGGAATAGTTTTTCCAGGAGTTTAAAATGGTAATCTTTTTTGGATTCTGAGTGCTTCTACAATGAAGGAAATGAAGATGAAGTGCCATAGAAGGGTATAAGGAATCAGATTGTACTTCAAAGGGAGATAAGAACAGTGCACAATGCAAAGGATCAAATTGTATGGAGGAAGAGTTGCAAAAGATGGTTTTGTTGGCTTAGCACTTGTACTATATTGATAAGAAGCTATTGATAAAGATATTTATAGTATTTGGGTTACTTATAAACCAACAAAACTTATATATCTAAGAGGGTTACAGGTATATAAGTAATAGTACATGTTGCTAGAATTTTATATTTAATGTACCTTGACAATTTCCGTGAACTACAACAAGTCTAGATGAATGTGTGGCAAATATATTATTAATCATGGAAATCTATTTTAGACCATTGATATGGAAGATGCTGAGAAATGGCATTGATGAAGTACACTTGATGTTGTATAAAAGTTTGAAAGTAAGCCAGTGACGAGGAGAATAGCAGTTTAGATTTATTCATAAGATTTTTTCCACCAATGACTACTTCAGAAGAATGCATCTTGTATAGAATAGAAAATCATATATGATGCTCTTTCTTGCAGTTTACATTAGTAATCATTACAAAGAGCAGTAATCCTTGGTATCTGCGCTTTCATCACATCCATTATATACCTTCCATTTTTTATTGTTTTATGACATTAAAATAAAATCATGAGCGATGCCTCACCTTCTCTCCCCTAGTCTTAGGAGTCGCCTCTTACCATATATGGTTTTTTATAGGCAGTATTTTTGTGTTATATACTAAATGTTACAAATATGTACAGTCCATGGTATTTTTTATTGCATTTCCTTCAGTTGTCACACATCTTGTAAATGTCTTATCTTCAAAACAGGTTAATGAAGTATTATCTAAAGACAAAATTCGACTGTCTATTAATGGCTGGTTTCATGGAGCTGATATCAAGAGACCACCTAAATATGTCAGACCACCTAAACCCTTGTTACTGCCTTCTCATATTGAAGTAAGTTAAGCTATTATGTTTTATGATGAGTTTACTTATATGTATGAGCATCATTTATATTGCAGTTTCCTAAATATGGTTTAGATCTATTAGAATGTTCTCATATGGGCAAATTTTAACTGTTGTGAAAGAGATTTTATGATGCCCCTGCTTGCTCTTAGTATCTAGTAATTTTTCATACAATACTGAGCTGTCTATGCTCACTTAGGATCTTTTACTTGTTTTTTTTTATAATTTTGATATCCTGAGGAAACCTCATTGTGCTATATGGACATTTTGTCAGTTGCGTATAGCATGCAGCAGTTAAGGCTATAAGTAACCTATATCATAGCTGTTTTATGGTAAGTTCCTTGGAAATAGGTAGCTGGTGTATGGGAAGCTCCTTGGAAGCAGGTAGTTGGTGTATGGGGAGCTCCTTGGATATAGGTAGATGGTGTATGGGGAACTCCTTACAAACAGGTAGCCTGTGTATGGAGAGCTCCTTGGAAACAGGTAGCCATTGTTTGGGGAGTTCCTTGGAGGCATATTTTGATATATATAAATATAAAAAGTGAGTGAGAAACTCGATCCATCAAGTTGTGTTTCTTTTTTAGCAAGAGGATCTGTACTCATGGATAAATCCATCTTATTTGGATATGGACACACAAAAATCAATCCGCAAAAAGTTCCAGAGAGATTCAGAGATAGAACTTGAAAGTTTTCTATCAGTGGAAAGATATGAGGAATTACTTAATGCCTTAAGAAGTAAGAAATTAAGGTGGTTGAAAAGTGGCCCAGCAAATAAGCAGTCTTGTTTGGTAAGTGTACCTGATATTGCAATTATACTTGAAAGCATTCTCTAAAATGCATAAATAGTTTTCATTTAGTCAGAAATATGTTACACTATCTTTAAGTGTTTCGCCAAAAGGAGGAGGGGCAAGAAAACCTCCATGTTCCCTTGCTTGTCTTAAAAGTTGGCTAAATGGGGCATGGCAAAGTGACTGAGAATATCCTTCTTTATATGTTTCTACCATGAAGTCACGTTTTTTGCTTTGACTCAGCCTCCCCCCCTTATAAGGGAGATTATGGCTTTTGTATATAGATAGATCTTTTAATGTATTTCTCCAGAAAACTTAATATATGGTGTCCCTACTATAGAAAATATAGTTATGGTAGTTGAAAGTACAATATATCCATATACACCCTATACTTCCTCTCACTACGTATGCAACTCTCACGTCACTTAGAATTTAAGAGCATTAGCAGAATGTTTGAGAATTTTTTCATATTATTTAATCAGTAATTTTATAACATGTACACTAATGCCTGACTGGGTTATATACTGACTAGGTCATAAGTTGATTTGGTCCTAAGTGGGACATTTTATATGAAAGATCAGATGTAATGAATTTATTACTGAGGTAAAGCTGATGCTAATGGGACAGTGATAGCAGATGCAACATCAGGTAGTTGACTTTTGATCCTGTCCACTGCTATCACTGGATGAACGGGAGTCCAGGCGCAAACAATTTTGTATGCTAATTCTGCAAAGTCATCCATGGACTACCGTAGCGTAGTAGTAGATTGCTCAATTCGGTAGGTGACGGACTCACTTTCAAACCCACATCAGGCAATAGGAAGGGCTTCCAGCCTTAATTCCCAGCTTCGATCCATCTGTGTCCATCCCCAAATGGGAACTTAATAGTGATATAAGATGTAAAAGAAAATTGCAAAATCATGTGAATAGAGTATCTCAGGAAAGGTAGAGAACTTACACTTCCAAATTTAGTCTGAGTGTCCATATCGAGAGACTAATGTAGAAGTTCAGCTGCTGCAGAGCCTGTAGCCAGATACTTACAGATGTATCCATCATACGACATTGCCCAATCTTGTGTTTGCAGAGACGCTAGCCAGTGATTTGGTATCGTTCTTGATTTAACAGCTGGCAAGAACTCTGTAGTGCTGAACTAATTTGTATATGCCTGTTTGTCATCCAATGTTGCCCACTTGTATATGGGATTCTCCATTAAATAATCTGGTTCTTCACAATTTGGATGCTTGAGCCCTTTTGTAGATATTTAACAATACAGGGTATTTACAAAATAGTCTAAGTGCAGATTTAATGTTTCATTGTATTCAGTTACTTGGAAAATATTGCACCATGTTTTAAGATAATTGTAGCATGTGCTGTCTCTAGTTTTCGTGATATAAAAGAGGGCTATTTGTCATATCCCTCATAACACTAATGTGTTAAATTTATTGCAGGTTCTCAAAGATGAACATCTTCCTGAAATTGTTAGCAATTGTTGTAAATTCATGAAGTCAGAAGCAGTATTTCTTATACTGTCACAACTGACTGGACTGAAATTGCATCATCTCGCTCCTCCAGACTCTGATCCTGATTCTGATGAAGAAGATGGCAAGAAAGGTTGGGAAAATCTTATATTTTTTACATGTTATATAGAATAAAACTGATCAATACTGCATATATCTTAAACATAGTAAAATTACATGTTTTTATAAGAGTTAGTTTTTGAGATGTTCTTTACAGTTTGTACTAGCTGTGCATATTATTTTCAGATACTGTACTTCGTATAACTTTAAGAGTATTCCTGTTTGATGTTAAACAGGAGTATTTACTGGGTAAATGATAAAAGGTTACTTTGTTGTATGATTATTTCTCAGATTCCAGTCCTGGCATGACCCTCAGTATTCGCAAGTGGTGTCACAGTTGTTATACTTTAATAAGAGATGGAGATCAAGGCAATCAATGTAGCGCCTTGGACGCAATGCTTTTCCTTGGTGTACCCAAGGGTTGGGAGCTAGATCATGGCGGTTTTACTTCATATATTGCTAAAGATGAAGATGAAGAAGTAAGTAGTTATCTCAATTTTTATGATTATTTTTTTGTAAATTGGCTTTTGCAGTCAGTATCAGTTTAATGATATTGCCTTGTCCTTTACTCTTATATTATATAAAGCATCCAATGTTACTGGAGAATAAAACATTGTGATTTAGGATTAAGGCGTTGATTTTAGATATTTTTAAAATATTCATTTGTCATAAATTGTCATTGATAATTTAGAATCAAATTAATATCCTATCAGTTATTTGTGTAACATAATTTTCAGTTCATACTTACTTCATATGTGCTACACGTAAAAAAGTATTTCCTATCAATCCTCTTGTATTCTTTTCAGCTGTTGACTGTGGTACCCCGATCCAACTGTTTTGCATTAGTGTACCGTGATGTTGAATCAGTTAGATTTACTAAATATGTTAATGCTAGTGTCCTTGACCTTGGAAAGGAAAAGAACTATTTTGACATTAGCTGCTCTTACTTTGAATAAAACATAAAAGAATTACGAAGTGTATAGTACACTTATAGTCTGTACTTCTATAAAACATCCCTCTTTAAAATTATTCCGTGTTTTTCATAACCCGTTGTCTATTTTAGATGTCTTAAAACATAATTTTTATGACTTGAAAAGCTGTTGTAACTGTGATTTGTTTTGTTTTGTTAGGACGTATTCACACTTAATCTCAAGATTGTGTCGTTTTCCCTTTAGTTTTATTGACTGGCACTAGAAGTAAAGTGAGGATTTACACAGAAATAAAGTTCGGGATCCTGTTTGTAATGAATACTTAGTTGTTAAATTGTGTTTTAACTTGAAGTATCACTGGGAAAATACGAGTACATTATAATTCTATTCCACTAAAAGTTAATATGGTGTCAGCTTCACAAAGTCGGGTTATTGTCAAATCCACATTTGATATTCAGGTATACCACGAGGTAATATTTCTTCCACATTAGTCTTTTTGTATTTATTTACTACGTCAGTAACCTGCTGGTAAGGAAGTATACTTGCATTTGTGCAAAATGCCACTAAATTGTTGATGTTAATGTTTATTTATAATATAGCTTATGCATGGGAGGAAAGTGGAGGATCTATATGAAGATACTTTAATGCAAAGTTTTTTATTTTGAATCTGGTATTTCACCATTTTAGTATTTGCTAAAGTTTTCACATCAATTTCCGAGATGATAAATAACTGAATGAATATAGTTGAAGTTTCAAGTGTCATTTGTTTTCTTGATAGTACCTTATTTTCTCTTTCAAGTCCCAAATTTTCAATGCTTATCTCAGCACTTCCTGTTAACGCTTTTTTGTCCTTTAAGTATCAAATGAAAGTGGTAATGATGGGAGGGGTATATTGCATCTTTCCTGCTGGAATCTATATTACCCAATCTGATTTTAGTTTCTTATGTAAGTTAGAATTACCTCTGTTACTACTTCTGCTATGTCTAATACAACTACTGCTGTTACTACTTTTTAATCATGCTTCTACATTCAACCTTAATATCCTAAGTCTGGTTTCAAGAGCATCCTCATTCTAGATACTTTACAATTTCTAGCTAAAAGTGGTATCTTGCCCAGCAGAATGCTGCTGCCCCTATGACTACTACCACTACAACTAGTGATGCTAATACATACATATATGAGTATATACATACATATACAATGGCCTGAATCCCCTTGTAAGGGGGTGGCCGAGTTAAAGATCATATTAACTAAAAGCCAGAACACCCCAGCCACTCCTCTTTGCTCCGGGAGGTAGAAGTGTCACAGCTATTCCCTTTCCCGAACCACGCTGCCTGGGTCAGCCAGTGTGATCCAAATCAACATCATCATAATAATAATAATGATTTATTTCCTACTATTATTGTACAGTTTTAAATATTTATTTGACTGACAGTTAAGTCAATCAAATAGTACCCCCACACACACACACAAAAGCATGCAGCACATTTGTGCATGAACACAAACTTAACCATTATTGTTTTTATTTTTAGAAGGTACAGCTTAAATATGTTGTTTTTTCTGAAGTCTACTGTTATATCTCTGGTTTACACAGTATGTAATTTGTGAATACTGTATATGTTTTTTCATTAACCTCAAAGCTTTTTCTTTGCTAGCATTGACATTTAGTATCTTTATTATACCATTTAAAAAAAAAAAAAAAAAATTCTTAAGTAAACCTAGATATGTGAGGAATGCTTTTGTTTAGGTACTGTGAACAGCGGTTCACAGTTATGAAACTGATGTCAAAAGATGATGTTTCATGGTTGAATAAGATAAATAATAAATAAAACAACTTTTAGCATGATTTTCTTATTTTATTTTATACAAATTACGTATTTGTATAAAATGCCAGTAAACATATTAGTCAAGATAAATAAGGGTTAGCAAAAATATTTTAATATTTCCTCATCTGCATCCACTACACAAATTACATCTTATACAAACATAGACTGCAGGAAATCGTAAAATAAAAATACATTGCAATATGAATTTTTTAAGCTTGCTACTATACTGGCTTATCCACTTTTTATACTCTCAAACACCTATTATAAACAATTCACAATAATGACTAGTTCTACAAAAAAAATACGAGGTAGTCTACCTTAATTATAATTACTACTAAAGACCAAAGTATTTACTAGAATTTAGCTGATGCCAAAATGAGATCTAGTTCAAGAAATACAATGTTGGGTTGTTCAATAGGATGGCTACTCTAAAAGACATATTGGTACGAACTTCGGACTCACTGTGAGGGTGAACAGATCTACCTGAATTCGCATACGCCCCAAATATGATAAAATCAAATTACATCATCAACTTTTTAAAACTTCAGCCAAGCAGCTCAAGTGACAATAACAAAAACAAAAGTGGTCATGAAGTAATACAGGGTGTCCATAAAGTCTCTTTACATTATAATAAATATATTACAAAAGCCACTGATGAGATATCTAAATCAAATTTGATCTATGTACTCAGCAGTTATCAAAGTTTTTAATGACATTGCATTTGTGTATATCAGGTACCCTTTTGATGAAAGAGGTACTGTTAAATTAACCCCTAAAAAATGGCTACTCAAGAAAAGGCACAATGTGTATCATGGTTTATATAAACAAAATCGGATATGCAGACTCAGCAAAGCTACAGAACTAAGTATGGAAGTGATCCACCGTCACGTCCGTCAATTCGTGCATGGCACTAGAAACACAGAGACAGGGACAGTGTTGGATAAAGGGATGAGTGGACGACCAAGAACATTTGAGGAAAACATCGATCGTATAAGACAAGCTTTTAATCGTTCTACACAGTCCATCCGTACTGCTGCCAGACACAGCTACCACGTTCAACACTGCACACAGTCCTACACAAGAAATTGCGATTGTACGCTTACAAAGTGCAACTCATGCAGGCACTCGAGCCAAATGATAAACCAAGGCGAAAAGAGTTTGCAGGTGACATGCTGTAACGAATTTCTGTAGATGAAACGTTCCTCAACCTAGTTTGTTTTAGTGATGAGGCAACCTTTCATGTTTCAGGGAAGCTGAGCACACACAAAGTGAGAATCTGGGGATCAGAACATCCCCATGTGACTAGGGAACTGCAACTAGATAGTCCAAAGGAGAATATGTGGTGTGGGATCACGTGCAATCGAATCATTGGTCCATTTTTCTTCGAGACATCAATTACTGCAGACGTGTACCTTGACTTTTTGACTGAATATGTGGCACCACATCTAGATGACCTTTAACCAACCATCATTTTCCAGCAAGATGGTGCATCACCACAATAGGGACTGAATGTTCGTGGGTTCCTAACTCAAACATTTCCAGACCGGTGGATTGGAAGGGATGGTCCAATCCCCTGTCAACCTCGTTCACCAGATGTCACTCCCCTGGACTTCTATCTATGGGGTTATGTTAAAGATATCTTCTATCGAACAAAGATATGGGACATCACTGATCTCAAGCAAAAGAATTCAATGATGCCATTGCCTCCTTTGATGAGGCTAGGCTACAGCGAACATGGCAAGAAATCGAGTACCGTCTTTATGTGCTTCATGCAACTAATGGTGGCCATATAGAGGTGTATTGAATGAGACGAAAAACTTCAATAACTATTCTTCATTTTGTAATAATTTCCACATATTTGTCTGTTCATTTGCTTTTGTAATATATTTTTTAATTGTAAAACGACTTTATGGACACCCTGTATATTGCATTTTAGAGAAAGACTGTTTTTGAAAAAATAATACAATAAACAAATCCTGTCCAACAGTCCGGTATCTATTATTAGTCTGAAGTATAGTTCTTCAAAGTTTATCAATATTCGCAGAAAATAAATAATTTCCTAAAAGTACAATCATACTCTGGTAACCTCTACCAGAGGTCTTTGGTTTTAGTATGCTGTACCAGTTTTACAAGTTGTCCAACGGTAAGCACTTAATACTATTGCACTTAAAGATTTGCTAGGGGAGTCTTTTTGTATTTTTACCACTAACAAATGTTATGTTCCTGGGCAAAGTAATATTATGATCTTTGAGTTTTCCTTTCTCTGAATGACGCATTAGTAAATCTGGGTCTTTGTTCACTTTTTTGGAATTTGTAAACTCTAATCCACTATCACTCCATATCACCTGATTTTTGGATTCTGTTTTAATAATATCCGGTTCACTAACGTTACTTTTAAAATATTTCTTTGTTTCTGCTGTTTTAGGTTTAGTACTAGCATGAATATACACTTTTTTATAGGTATTCTTTTCTTTTTCTTTCAGCTCTCGTTTCCTCTTCCCAATCTCACTTTGGTTTTTAGCTCTCTCTTCTTTGACTCTATTTGCTGCCAGTGCACCTAAAAGAATATAATAATATTGAGACAATATAGCTGTGTAACATATTGCTAAACATAAAATTTTATGTCTATGAGAAACATTTCCTATAAATATGTTCTCCCTCAGAGACAAATACAATGTTTTTGTAGTAAAGATATATAAATTCAAACTTGCAAAAAAAAACTATATCAGATTAACAGTTGTAATGTTCAAAAATCTGAAGCAAAAATTTCAAATACAACTGACATGTAGAAAGTGAATATGTTATACAATACACATGATAAAAATGTTGAAGAGAGTAATATTGTTAACCCACAATGCAAATGAAAACTTTTACTCTGAAAAAATGAGGTACCGTAAAGAACTTTTAATTACGCTACATATACTCTGAAGATAACCTATTATGAATTAATCATCATTATAAAATATTTCAGCTTCTCCCATCAGGGGTTGCCGCAGCATATGAATTATCTCCATATCATTCTCTATGACTTACTAATAATAAAAAAACATACGACATAGCTCACCATGTTGTACTCTGCATATAGCCTTTGGCAGCGTAACATTTTCAACACTGTGCAGCTAATCTATTTTTGTTTTGACAAACACCATCTTCATTTTAAGAGATCAAATACACAAGTTACAAAAGTGAACTCACCCAGAAGTGTATTATGAAGAAATTTTTTGTTTGTGGAGGGTAATTTACTTTTGAGCCATCCAGAAGGCCCAGAAATCTCAGCTCGAATTGCTCCTCTTTTGGCCTCTTGAAGCAATGCCTGCTCAGCCAGCCTGAAAATAAAATGCTTCATATTTAACAGCACAGTATTATGAAATGGGTAAAGGTCCACTGAAATGCTATGCCCATATAATTCCCACGATTTATGATGACACCATTTTTTTTTTTTTTTTTGTGGGGGTGACCCACGTTCATATGACTTCAACACAATAAGTTCAATGAAGGATATAAATATAACACGATAATAGCTAAACAAACTTAATTAATATCTGAATTTCTTTAAATACTGGGGTGTTTTCTAATTAAATATTGGGGTGAAAGTACGAAGTAACCCCGCACTGAATTATTTAGCAGTGATTTGAGTGTTTATATTGCTAGTTTACAAATATTAACCTTCAAATTAATAATACACATTCTATCTCATTTTATAACGCGACAAAATTTCCCATATCAAAATAAAAACGTTACTTACTTCGATAACTCATCATCCGTCACCATGAGGACGAAATTGCCTAATGTAAATATTACCTAAATAGACAGGCAGACTGTCCCTTTGTTTATAGACTCCGCCACTAGCCCCTGTCATTGATATAGCGCTTTGTATGTTTTGATGCGGCAAGATAAACGAGTTTAGAGGTAAAGCATCTTTTGAAATATATGAAAATATAAAGTATGATTTATGATATTTAATTTTATACTATTTACACCTGTATTAATTTTTATAATATAAAATATTTACTTAAATAAGACAAATTTTTCAAATATTTTATAAATAAACAGATTACATAACGATATTAGATTAGCAAGACGAAGTCCCATAGTTAAACCAA
>JAXCGZ010006114.1:5000-15000 GCA_037179515.1 Halocaridina rubra
GCAATATTCATGGCATTAAAGAAATTACCCAAGCAATTTCGGAAATATATGCCACTCAAAGCGAACTCTTAATGTGGGTTGAGATAATGCAGTGGGCGTGGCAAAACTGAATTAATCATTAGCATTAATCCCGCACACTTTCAACAAACTCTCAAACGAGTCCTAAACTAGAGATTCGTCCAATATTGCATAGCTTATCCCTTGCAACACCAGCTTCAATCCGCAGTGTAAAGTGGAGACACTTAAAGAGTAGTTGTTTATGCATGATTAGACTATTCCGATATCGCCTTACTCTTAAGTGCTCCACGTGGCATACACATTCACAACAAGAAGCAACTTATTTGGAAATTTCAACAAAGTCGCTTTAATGAGAGATTTAAACAATCTTTGCGGATAATATCTGACGCAATATACAAGCTACAAAGAAAGAAGCATGGACGTAAAGAGTAAAAAAGAAGAGAAAAAAAAAGATGGATAAAGATGAAAAAGGATAGAACAGGATAATTATGGTTGTATTTAATTCTGAATGACTGATAATGGTGATAAGACCAAGATTTATTTTCAGCCAAGTAAAATGTCGTTAATGACCGCTCTTAAAAGCCCTCCTCCTCAATAAATTCTTTCCTCTAAGTTTTTAGTTTTATTTTCACAATACTTATAATGTTGACAGTTTTCATCGATACATCACGGACAGATATGTCAAAGATATGACTGGCTCTATGAATGAAGCCAAATGGTCCCAAGTTTATTTTTCCCATTTTACCATTACTCAGTAATTGCTAGACCCAACTAGAATACTCATTTTTCTTTATAATTAGCGGAGGATCTGAATTTAAGAGATTTTATGGCCATTGAGGTTAAAAAGACTGGAGGGAATTTAGCATATCAAAGAATTCCAGCAACAATTGAAAAGGATATATCTATTATACATAATCCAACAGATTATTTCTAAGTGCTGACATTTGCAACTCTTCTCCAGTCTGAGTTCACACTGCAGTTGGTGCAACAAACAACAGTTGGTTTCACTCATTATACCTACTGAGTTGGTAGAGGGCTACAAGAAAACAGCCAGCATTCCTGCCACTCCCGAATGACACAAGCAAAGTGAAAAATTAACTTTTTTCAAATAGACACACATGTTTTGCCTTAAATGTATTGATATTTCCCCATCAAGCCACAATATAATAATAACAATAAAAATTGTTAGTATATTTTATATCATATTAAATTATAGTATATTATTATAATATATTGAGGGAGGGGGCTAGAAGACTTCCCCTGCGTGTCGTAAGAGTCGATTAAATGGGGCGGAGCGAGATGATTGGGAAAACCCTCTTCTTCATTTTCTCTTCCCAAGAGTCAGAGTATCTTGCCTTGACTCAGCCACTCCCCTTATAAAGGGAATATGGCTCATGTATATGTTATGTATTACAATTTATCCATACAAAGCGGAGGTAAAGGAAACTCCCGAAACTGGTCTGAAGCTAGAACAAGGCTTAAGCCGCATAGTATTTAAATCATAGTTTCTCTCTCTCTTTTTGTATTATGCTGGAAGCCAGGAAACTCATCGAACAAAGAGATAACTTCGACCATAATCCAAAAAGTTTCAATCTACTTCGTCTCATTTTGGATGAATTTTTTTATGTAACTAAGTTTTATTCTGTTTTTGTACTTATCAATTACTATATTCATATATGTACTTATTTATATATTTATGAATATTCTGTGTGTATGCATTCTTTGTACCTTATTCAGTTGTACTTATTTATTTCCTTGCCTCACTTTTTCCGATATTAGGATTTTAGAAATTTGCTGCCATTGACAAAACTACTTTTTTTTTTACTTATTTACAAGAGGTGCGGGATAAAAGAAGAACGCTTCTTTTCTCTTGGCAAAGCCAGAGTTTGTAAAGATATTACTAATTCACAGTCCCTCTTAATACATCTAATAACATAGACCCTGAAAACAGCAAGATGACAAGAACTACCATACGAAGAAGTTTACTACTTTATCCTTCTCCAAAAAAAAAAAAAAAAAAAAAAAAAAAACACGCAGTTCTCAGGAACTGATTTGCATCTCTAGGAAACAGTGCCTTTAAAATGTAAATCATATGCTTAAGAAAATTATATATATACAACACACACACACACACACACACAAACACACACACACACACACACACACACACACACACACACACACACACACACACACACACACACACACACACACACACACACACACACACACACACACACACACACACACACACACACACACACACACAAAGAGAATGAAACACTCAGAGAACAAATAAGATCTTTAGAGGAAGCAAATAAAGCACAAGGGCAGGAGAGAAAGGAACTAGAAAAAAGAATAAAGAAGCTGGAAGGGGAAAAGAGTCAACTAGAATCTAGAATTTCTAATCAAGAAGATAAAAACAAACAGCTAAATGACAACCTAAAGGAATTAGATGTTAGTTCACTGCTATCTTCTGAGAGAGACGAGATTGCTGCTTGGAATGTTCAGATTAAGGAAAACATTGAACAGTTCAGAAAAGAGTTCCAGGAGCTGAATATGGAAAATGATGCCATGAAAACGTCCTTTGCTGATGCACTAAAGGGGAATGTGGCAGTAAAAGAGGCTGTAAAGGTGGTGGCACTGGAAAACATACAAACAGTTGATTATAAAGAGACAGTAATCGAAAAAATGAAAGACGTTGTGATGGAAAGGGCAAACCCACTCATCAGACAGGCACTTGATAAGGAGAAGACAGTGGTAATCTCAGGCATAAGTGAATCCCAGGAGCCAACATGGCAGGGGAGACTTGAAGAAAATAAAGCTAGGGTTGTAGACCTGATAAGAAAGCTTGGAGTAGTATGTGGTCCTGAGGATATTGTAAACATACACCAACTAGGTAAATATTCCAGGGAAGGAAAGCCGAGACCAACAAAAGTAACCTTTGAGAGAGGGGAGACATGTAGGGAAATATTGTTGAGAAAAAAAAGTCTAAAAGACCTTCAAGAATGCAAAGAAGTGTTCATTAGACGATACAGAACACAGGAAGAGATGGGAAAGATCAAAAACTTGTTGCAAGAGGCAAGAAGGTTAAATGATGAAAGAAATGAGGAAGAGAAAAAAAATTTTCGTTACGGAATACTTCCAGACAAAGGGGAGACAAAGAAGATAATGACAGAAGATCAGGGGATGGGGCCTCATTAAGATTGTTATACACAAATGCTGATGGATTAGCTGGTAAGGCAGTAGAATTAAAAGATAGGATTCACAACAGTAAGGCAGATATAGTAGCAATTACAGAGACTAAGTTGAGTGAGGACATAAACAGTGTCACAGTTTTTCCTAAGGGCTTCAGAATACTAAGGGTCGAAAGATCTGAGAGGACTGGTGGAGGGATAGCACTGCTCATAAGTGAGAGGATTCAAGCTGAAGAGATAAACTTGGCTATAGAAAGTGAGTTCAGGGAATTTCTTGTTGCTCGCATAAATACTGGGTCAGAGAGCATTATAATAACTGTTGTATACAACCCACCAAGGAACCAAAATAGGCTTGAAATTTATGAGGAAAGTCATATAGGTACGATTGAAGTCATAAACTCAGTTGTTAACATGGCGCGGGAGAAAAAATGTAGGATTTTGATTATGGGAGACTTTAATCATAAAGAGATAGATTGGATAAATCTTGACCCACACAGTGGTGAGGACTCCTTTGGGGCAAGATTCCTAGATTGCGTACAAGGGAATTTCCTACACCAACATGTAATGGAACCAACAAGAGCCAGGGGTGGGGATGAGCCATCACTACTTGATCTGGTGTTCACAGATAATGTGTTGGATATTGAAAATATTGAGTATGAACCACCAATTGGAAAGAGTGACCACTGTGTGTTGTTGATGGAGTATATCATTGAAGACATTCTTCCTGAGAGTAGAGGCACTGAGGACATGAGGAGGAACTATCAGAAAGGAGATTACATCAAAATGAATGAGCTTTTTGCAGTTATTGACTGGAGAACCTTATTTTACAACAAATCTGTACAAGAAATGTATGACATCTTTTGTGAGAAATATGGGAAGATAGTAGATTGCTGCATACCTGTCACTAAAGTAGGTGTAATTCATGCCAGAGAGAAATGGTTCGATAATGGGTGTAAAAGAGCTAAGGAGTGGAGAGACAAATGCTGGAAAAGGTATAGGAGGAGAAAAAACATAAATGCCTGGCAAACCTACAAAAGAGCAAGAAATGACTACCTAAGTAAAAGGAGAGAGGCAGAGAAAGATTATGAGAGGGACATCACCAGGAAGGCTAAAGAAAATCCCAAGCTTTTCCACAGCTTTATCAGAGGAAAACTGAAGGTAAAAGAACAGGTTTTAAGGCTAAAGAGAGCGGATGGAAGCATCACTGAGACGGACGAAGAGATCTGCAAAGAATTGAACAAGGAGTTTCAGTCAGTATTTACAGTAGAAAATACCCCACCCCCTCAGATTGCAGTGATAGAAGCTCAAGGGCCGGTATTAGAGAACATCAACCTTACAGCCACAGAGGTATGCAAGGCGCTGATGGATTTAGATGTTCATAAAGCTACAGGTCCTGATGACATATCCCCTCATGTGCTTAAAAAATGCGCAAACACAATATCAGTGGCACTAAGTATCATATTTAAGGAGTCATTGGAGTCGGGGGAGATTCCAAGATGCTGGAAACAAGCAAATGTGATACCTATCTTCAAAAAGGGAAGGAGGGATACGGCTCTGAACTATAGACCAGTTTCCTTGACCAGCATAGTTTGCAAACTTATGGAGAAACTACTAAGGAAACATATCTCTCTTCACTTGGAATCCTTCAACTTTTTGTCAGTGAGGCAACATGGCTTCAGAGAAGGAAGATCAACAGTAACAAACTTATTAGAATTTTATGATGAGGTAAGCCAAATCTTACAGGAAAGAGAGGGCTGGGCAGATTGCATATTCCTAGACTTCCAGAAAGCGTTTGACACTGTTCCACATGGGAGACTTATTAGGAAGCTGCAATCAATGGCTAGAATAGGTGGAAATGTCTTGGAATGGATAAAAACTTACTTAGAAGGAAGGGAACAGAGGGTTAGAGTAAGACACTCAGTGTCTGAATGGAGAAGAGTTAGTAGTGGAGTTCCACAGGGTTCAGTTTTAGGGCCACTTTTGTTCCTTGTATATGTAAATGACCTACCAGAGTCTGTAAATTCATTCATGAATATGTTTGCAGATGATGCAAAGATTGTGAAGAAAGTAAAAAACGAGAACAATGGTAGAGAACTTCAGGAGGATCTAAATAATCTGCATGAGTGGTCAGAAAAGTGGCTAATGAAATTCAATACCTCAAAATGTAAGGTAATGAGAATGGGTACAAGTGCAAGAAGGCCCAAGCTTGACTACTCGGTGGCTGGAGTACAACTTCAGGAGACAGAAAATGAGAGAGATCTAGGAGTAAACATATTGGCAGATTTGTCTCCAGAAATACATATAAATGGCGTAGTAAGGGCAGCATATGCATTCTTATCAAATGTAAGGGTAGCCTTCAGGCACATGGACAAGGAAATGTTCAGAAATATTTATGTAACCTATGTGAGGCCAAAACTCGAATATGCAGCCCCCTTTTGGAATCCGCACTTGAAAAAGCACATAGCTAAGCTTGAAAAAGTTCAAAGACATGCCACGAAACTGGTGCCAGAAATACGCAATCTCGGTTATGATGAGAGGCTGAGGGAATTAGACTTGCCATCACTCGAAGCTAGAAGAGTAAGGGGGGATATGGTGACAGTCTTTAAATTCCTTCATGGTTATGATAGAGTGGATAGGGATCGATATTTCGATATGGCTGGCTCTAGAACTAGAGGTCATAGTTTGAAGCTTCGGAAGAAAACTTGTTTGCAGGATGTAAGGAAATACTTTTTCAGTGTAAGAGTAGTTGATAATTGGAATTCGCTAAGCGAGGAGGTAGTTAATGCTACCTCAATCCATAGTTTTAAGGACAGGTATGATAAGTATCACTAAGTCTAAAAATGGAACCGATCAGGAGACGGGAAGATACGAGCTTTGGGCTCTTTCCCGTAAACACAATTAGGTAATCACAATTAGGTAATCACACACACACACACACACACACACACACACACACACACACACACACACACACACACACACACACACGCACACACACACAAGCAATGAAAATACAAATCCTTTACCAAGTCATTTACAATATAAAATCTATGTACTCCTCCTATATTACTTACATAAGGTTATTTGCTTTATGTTTGACTAATATCAGCAAGGAATTTTGATCTTTGCCTCAAGACTACTATTTAAAATATATGTCAAAGCCTGAAACAATTATAATTTTATAATGTTTTTGTGGTAAATAAAATACATGTCCAGTGCACGGACTGAGGTTAGTAAGGGCATACACTCAGGGTAACGATTACATTTGCCAAAACAAGTCCTTCGTAAGAAGGCAACCGTCCTAGCCCTTAGTAGAAAAGGGAGTTCGTGACGTAAAACCGAATCCATTCATCCAGTGCTCAACAATTAGCAAGTTCAAAATAAAAATGAAGACAAACTTTTCGGTTTCGACATTCCCTAATAACTCTCCCTCTCAAATCTGCGAGACTGAAATTTATGAATAGATTTTCACTGTGAACAAAATGCATCCGTGAATTTTGCAACACTGATTGCTTGAACACGGAAATGTGGTATTTTCAGTAATATTCAATGATCGATTTTATTGTTGTTTTCGTCGGAAATGAATCGTTTTTGTGTTACACTCTTTCTGTACCTACAATACTAAGGGATCTTTAGTTGGAGACGGTGTTTGTAGGAGGAGGGGGCAAAAAAAAAAAAAAAAAAAGGAAATGACTGTAATGGTGTTAATTTTACACTAAAATCACAGGGAAAACAAACCTCCCCTCTCGTACAAGTTTATTTATGACATTGAAATTAATCAGACCTAACCTCATATTGAAACACCCATAAAGTTATTTTTTCCCACTCCGGACCTCCCCTCTCGACTAAATTACACAATCGAGAGTATATATCCCTTTACTTCATGTCCAAGTGCATAAAGATATCATACTGACGATGGTGATGCATGGAGTGGTTGAGGTGATTACCCAATGATGTTCACTTGATGTGACATCAAAAATTAAAGCTGTGATTAGGCCAATTAAAACTGTGATAAGAAGGCCACAATGGTACCGGAAGAGCAAAGGTAACTGTAATTACAGAATTACAGTACTTTGAAATAGTAACTCCGTTATTATGTATTTCCGTCGATTACATCATAGAACAAACGTTCTTGGAATTGATGTGAAATGCTATAAGTAATTACATGGCTAAATTCACCAGTAAACGAAAGTGCTTGTAATACACGATAATGATAAAAAATCCTGAAAAGTTAAATTTTTACTATGTACAAGGTTTTGACAGAAAAGCTTGTTGTATTTAATATGAAACCTATAACCGAGGTATTTTTTTCAAAATTCAAAAGGATACAACAGTACCCTTGTCACAAGGACAGACAGGCCAGTTCGATTTGGTGTCGGTTCCAAACCCGGATAAATAGGGAGGGTTGCGTTAATAAGGGTGCGTAAAACCTCCGCCATAGTATTAAGAGGAAAAATGGTCAAAATATCATTCCGGAATGATCAAGGCTCGAATCGCCAAAGATCGCCTCCGGTACCGGTCAGCGCGTTGCCTGTGGAAGTTGAGCTACTGCTAGGCCAAGGAGGAGAATGATGGGTGAGGAGTCATATCCGGGTGCGAGGAGAAGAGGGAGGTAGGAATGTGGGGGTAAGACTAGGTATCCTAAATGCTGGTGCTGTGATGGGGAAAGGAAGAGAATTGGCTGATATGATGGAGAGAAGATAGTAGTCTCCCTGGCAAATTGGTAGCGTCCGCGACTCTGAGGCGGCAGGTCGAGGGTTCGCGCCCCGTCAGGGACTGAGGTTAGTAAGGGCATACACTCAGGGTAACGATTACACCAGTCAAAACAAGTCCTTCGCAAGAAGGCAACCGTTCTATCCCTTAGTAGAAAAGGGAGTTCGTGACGCAAAACCGAAACCACATGATGGAGAGAAGATACTGTGTGTGCAAGAGACGAAGTGGAAGGGGTATAAATCGTTCTACAATGTTGTGGATGGAAGGAGAAACGGTGTACAAGTAATCATGAAAGACGAATGCACTAAGGATGTTTCAGAGATGATGAGTGTGCGACAGAGTGATGAGTGTTCGGCTGGAAATTGAAGAGGTGATGATGAATGTCATCAGTGTGCTGGAGGAGAAGGAAGCTTTCTGAGATGAATTGGTGGAAAGTGGAGCAGATTTCAATGAGCAGTTTGGGGAAGGAGGGGAATGATGCTGGTAAGGAGATAATAAGATGCTGGGAGATCGAATGCCAGAGTTGGTTTTATCGGATTAGAAATCTCTTAGATGACCTCTTTTGCATTATATTTCTCAATGGCATAAAGTGTAGGCTTATAATCTCTCTCTCTCTCTCTCTCTCTCTCTCTCTCTCTCTCTCTCTCTCTCTCTCTCTCTCTCTCTCTCTCTCTCTCTCTCTCTCTCTCTCTCTCTCTCTCTCTCTCTCTCATATTTTCATTAACAGTTTTTCCTAGCAGTGCTCGCCAGTTAATATCCGTACTGGCGCTCTCATAATACTGAAAAAGTGCTCTCGACGGATCAAGCACTATTCAGTCCGGTTTCTTCTTACAACTTAATAAATATCAAATAATCAAATATAACTTTATTGTGTCTATGGAGGGATAGTTTTTCCAACGGATCAGGAGTCTGCAGCTAAGGTTCCTAAAACTTTCGTCAAGGTCTTTCATGTCCTGCACATTGTCCAAATAAGCTGCTGTTCTTTGCAAAAATTTCTTTTGTCTGCTCCCTGTTTATGTGAATAAAACTTTGTTTGCAACTGGAAGAGGACATAAAAAGGTCCACCAATATAAAGGGAATCTTTAGCTTATTATAATATTATATATCCTAAAAAATTTCTTTGTCTTAGTCGTTATTGAATACTATTTTTTTTTTTTTACTTCTAGAGCCTGTCACCATCATCAAGTTGTTCGACTTTTTCAGTCAAGGGCCGCCACAGCGGATCAATCGTCTCCATATCACCCTATCCCCTGCGTCCTCCTCTATCACACCACGCACCCTCATATCCTCCCTCACCATATTCTTTAATTCCTTCCATTCTCCCCTACCCACTCCATCATTAAGAATCATTCCGATGCACGCTTCTCGTCTTACGAGGCCTTATTCGAAATGGAGAAAGAAAAGGAAACAGAATACAAGAAAAGATTACAAAAATATTTCTAAGGATTATGATTAATGGACCTCGTATCCTATAGGATAGTGGGATATTTATATGTTACTGGGACCAAGCATTTATCATCGACAGTATGATGAAGCACCTGCCAAATGGCATCGGATTTGTAGGAGGCCAAAGAAAAGAAGGAAAGGAAATGGTGTCGATAGTTTCGTATGGTTTAGATGAAAGTCAGCTCTGGAAGATGAGAATAATTTTGTTGATGAAAAGATATTCACGACAAGTTAAAAGATTTTAGATTGGGTGCAGCAACCATTTGGAAATCCTTTTAAGGCACATATAAGTTAAAAACCTTAGTAAAAGAGTAATGGAAAACTTTTTTCTCTTTATTAACTAAGCAGGAAGCTAGGTGTTATTTTTATACAGCATCTTAGTAGTTGCAATTATATTCTTTTTATTAGAGAACAAGTTTTTGTGCACAAGTGCAAAGTCTCAGCAAATATATATTCAAGTGAAAACAAGAGAAAAGTATTCTTTATGATTAAAACACGCTTAAAATCTAGGAAGGAATGTATTATAATAAATCTCTCAATTAATAATCCTTTATCCAATAGTTTAGTTTCAAGTTCTAAGAAGTGATTATGAAGACGATGTGTCATTTACGCAAAGTCTATTTTAT
>JAXCGZ010006114.1:20000-37500 GCA_037179515.1 Halocaridina rubra
AAGAATGCATATGCTGCCCTTACTACGCCATTTATATGTATTTCTGGAGACAAATCTGCCAGTATGTTTACTCCTAGATCTCTCTCATTTTCTGTCTCTTGAAGTTGTACTCCAGCCACCGAGTAGTCAAGCTTGGGCCTTCTTGCACTTGTACCCATTCTCATTACCTTACATTTTGAGGTATTGAATTTCATTAGCCACTTTTCTGACCACTCATGCAGATTATTTAGATCCTCCTGAAGTTCTCTACCATTGTTCTCGTTTTTTACTTTCTTCACAATCTTTGCATCATCTGCAAACATATTCATGAATGAATTTACAGACTCTGGTAGGTCATTTACATATACAAGGAACAAAAGTGGCCCTAAAACTGAACCCTGTGGAACTCCACTACTAACTCTTCTCCATTCAGACACTGAGTGTCTTACTCTAACCCTCTGTTCCCTTCCTTCTAAGTAAGTTTTTATCCATTCCAAGACATTTCCACCTATTCTAGCCATTGATTGCATCTTCCTAATAAGTCTCCCATGTGGAACAGTGTCAAACGCTTTCTGGAAGTCTAGGAATATGCAATCTGCCCAGCCCTCTCTTGCCTGTAAGATTTGGCTTACCTCATCATAAAATTCTAATAAGTTTGTTACTGTTGATCTTCCTTCTCTGAAGCCATGTTGCCTCACTGACAAAAAGTTGAAGGATTCCAAGTGAAGAGAGATATGTTTCCTTAGTAGTTTCTCCATAAGTTTGCAAACTATGCTGGTCAAGGAAACTGGTCTATAGTTCAGAGCCGTATCCCTCCTTCCCTTTTTGAAGATAGGTATCACATTTGCTTGTTTCCAGCATCTTGGAATTTCCCCCGACTCCAGTGACTCCTTAAATATGATACTTAGTGCCACTGATATTGTGTTTGCGCATTTTTTAAGCACATGAGGGGATATGTCATCAGGACCTGTAGCTTTATGAACATCTAAATCCATCAGCGCTTTGCATACCTCTGTGGCTGTAAGGTTGATGTTCTCTAATACCGGCCCTTGAGCTTCTATCACTGCAATCTGAGGGGGTGGGGTATTTTCTACTGTAAATACTGACTGAAACTCCTTGTTCAATTCTTTGCAGATCTCTTCGTCCGTCTCAGTGATGCTTCCATCCGCTCTCTTTAGCCTTAAAACCTGTTCTTTTACCTTCAGTTTTCCTCTGATAAAGCTGTGGAAAAGCTTGGGATTTTCTTTAGCCTTCCTGGTGATGTCCCTCTCATAATCTCTCTCTGCCTCTCTCCTTTTACTTAGGTAGTCATTTCTTGCTCTTTTGTAGGTTTGCCAGGCATTTATGTTTTTTCTCCTCCTATACCTTTTCCAGCATTTGTCTCTCCACTCCTTAGCTCTTTTACACCCATTATCGAACCATTTCTCTCTGGCATGAATTACACCTACTTTGGTGACAGGTATGCAGCAATCTACTATCTTCCCATATTTCTCACAAAAGATGTCATACATTTCTTGTACAGATTTGTTGTAAAATAAGGTTCTCCAGTCAATAACTGCAAAAAGCTCATTCATTTTGATGTAATCTCCTTTCGGATAGTTCCTCCTCATGTCCTCAGTGCCTCTACTCTCAGGAAGAATGTCTTCAATGATATACTCCATCAACAACACACAGTGGTCACTCTTTCCAATTGGTATTTCATACTCAATATTTTCAATATCCAACACATTATCTGTGAACACTAGATCAAGTAGTGATGGCTCATCCCCACCCCTGGCTCTTGTTGGTTCCATTACATGTTGGTGTAGGAAATTCCCTTGTACGCAATCTAGGAATCTTGCCCCAAATGAGTCCTCACCACTGTGTGGGTCAAGATTTATCCAATCTATCTCTTTATGATTAAAGTCTCCCATAATCAAAATCCTACATTTTTTCTCCCGTGCCATGTTAACAACTGAGTTCATGACTTCAATAGTACCTATATGACTTTCCTCATAAATTTCAAGCCTATTTTGGTTCCTTGGTGGGTTGTATACAACAGTTATTATAATGCTCTCTGACCCAGTATTTATGCGAGCAACAAGAAATTCCCTGAACTCACTTTCTATAGCCAAGTTTATTTCTTCAACTTGAATCCTCTCACTTATGAGCAGTGCTATCCCTCCACCAGTCCTCTCAGATCTTTCAACCCTTAGTATTCTGAAGCCCTTAGGAAAAACTGTGACACTGTTTATGTCCTCACTCAACTTAGTCTCTGTAATTGCTACTATATCTGCCTTACTGTTGTGAATCCTATCTTTTAATTCTACTGCCTTACCAGCTAATCCATCAGCATTTGTGTATAACAATCTTAATGAGGCCCCATCCCCTGATCTTCTGTCATTATCTTCTTTATCTCCCCTTTGTCTGGAAGTATTCTGTAACGAAAATTTTTCTTCTCTTCTTCATTTCTTTCATCATTTAACCTTCTTGCCTCTTGCAACAAGTTTTTGATCTTTCCCATCTCTTCCTGTGTTCTGTATCGTCTAATGAACACTTCTTTGCATTCTTGAAGGTCTTTTAGACTTTTTTTTCTCAACAATATTTCCCTACATGTTTCCCCTCTCTCAAAGGTTACTTTTGTTGGTCTCGGCTTTCCTTCCCTCGAATATTTACCTAGTTGGTGTATGTTTACAATATCCTCAGGACCACATACTACTCCAAGCTTTCTTATCAGGTCTACAACCCTAGCTTTATTTTCTTCAAGTCTCCCCTGCCATGTTGGCTCCTGGGATTCACTTATGCCTGAGATTACCACTGTCTTCTCCTTATCAAGTGCCTGTCTGATGAGTGGGTTTGCCCTTTCCATCACAACGTCTTTCATTTTTTCGATTACTGTCTCTTTATAGTCAACTGTTTGTATGTTTTCCAGTGCCACCACCTTTACAGCCTCTTTTACTGCCACATTCCCCTTTAGTGCATCAGCAAAGGACGTTTTCATGGCATCATTTTCCATATTTAGCTCCTGGAACTCTTTTCTGAACTGTTCAATGTTTCCCTTAATCTGAACATTCCAAGCAGCAATCTCGTCTCTCTCAGAAGAGAGCAGTGAACTAACATCTAATTCCTTTAGGTTGTCATTCAGCTGTTTGTTTTTATCTTCTTGTTTAGAAATTCTAGATTCTAGTTGACTCTTTTCCCCTTCCAGCTTCTTTATTTTTTTTTCTAGTTCCTTTCTCTCCTGCCCTTGTGCTTTATTTGCTTCCTCCAAAGATCTTATTTGTTCTCTGAGTGTTTCATTCTCTTTCATTTCTCCATCCATATTTCGAATTTTATCATCAAGGCTTATAACCATTTCCTCTAACTTCTTGATTCTCTGTTTAAGTCCCCTGATGACTACCCCTTCTCCCGACCCATGGGTGGGAGAGGTTTGGGACAGAGATGGCTTCATTTTTATGTTCTCCCTCTCACAGAATATAGAAAGAAGACGAGAAAGAGGAAAAAAAAGAAGAGAAAAACTTCTAATTTAGCTTCACACAGAATTTTTATATCTCCATATAAGTGCTATTTAGTGACTCAGTGTGTGTGTGTGTGTGTGTGTGTGTGTGTGTGTGTGTGTGTGTGTGTGTGTGTGTGTGTGTATTCATAAGCCCGTCTAACAAATCTAAGTATGATATCTAAACCGAATGACATAACCTCAGTTTGGCGGTCTGCTAATGAATTTAAATTCCCTCATCCATGGAATTTATGAATACTACCCGTGGAACATTTAGTATTTATTTATTTACTTTTTAAATTCAAAATTCTATGCATATTCCAGTAAGGATAATTCTACATATACGCCTTTCTTTTGCTTGAAAATGCAAAAAAATATCTAAAGGCTAATCCACACAGACGGTTTTTGTTTTCTCGAAAATATAACAAAATGCAATTTCTTTGTATAAAAACTTATTCATAATTACGTGTCTAAAAATATTCGCAGGATGCTTAAATGAATGCCAAAATAATTTCAGAAATACACCATCTACAGCAGACTCACAAATGTGGGATGAGAGGATACAATGGTGTAGGCCTAATTCAGTCAACAGACCTCAAGACTGTCACCTTCATAGTTCCGTCAAGTATTCATCTCGCACAATTTAAAGTTACTCTTGAATGGATCCTAAACCAAAGCTTCGTTCAGTATTGCTGACCTTATTCCTTGCAACCTCAATTACAATTAACAGAGTAGAGTGGAGACACTTGATTGTTATTGCTTGAGCATAAATGCATTATTTCAACAGTTAACTTACTTGTAACTGCTCCACGTGGTATTCACAACCAGACTAAAATGGTTTTGAAAAAAAAAAAAAAACGAAAAACCTGTAAGTTTTAAACAACTTATGTGAATAATATTTGAGGTACTATACAAAGGAGAGAGGTGGTGAACGAAGTAAAAACCGATGAGGAAGTTTATAAAAAAAAAAAAAAAGAAAGAAAGAGGAAGGGTAAAGCGGGATAATTTGTCCATGTGCTTCATGATGGACGACGTCCTCAGAAATGAAAAATAATAGGACTGACATTCAGTGATTTGAACTGTTGCCACATTTTTATTTTTCATGTTCCTTTAATTTCAGCTTTATTTTCACAATAATCATGATGCTGAATTTTACATATAAAGCAGATCACAGACAGACACGTCAGATCCTATACTTTCTAATGAATGAAGGCAGGTAGCTTAACACACACACGCACACACACACGCACACACCCCACCCCACACACACGCATGCACACACGCGCACACACACACACACACACACACACACACACACACACACACACACACACACACACACACACACACACACACACACACACACACACACACACACACACACACACACACACACACACACACACACACACACACACACACACACACACACACACACACACACACACACACACACACACACACACACACACACACACACACACACACACACACACACACACACACACACACACACACACACACACACACACACACACACACACACACACACACACACACACACACACACACACACACACACACACACACACACACACACACACACACACACACACACACACACACACACACACACACACACACACACACACACACACACACACACACACACACACACACACACACACACACACACACACACACACACACACACACACACACACACACACACACACACACACACACACACACACACACACACACACACACATACACATACACATACACATACACATACACATACACATACACATACACATACATATACATATATATATATATATATATATATATATATATATATATATATATATATATATATATATATATATATATATATATATATATATATATATATATATATATATTTTACCAAGAATTCCGTTTCACACCTAGCTAGAATACGAAGTTGTCTATTTTTTTTTTTCTAAACACCAATTAGGGTACTGTATTTGATATTCATTCAGAGGCAAATACTGGAAGGACTTTGTGCACCAACGGTCACTAGCACCCACTGTAAAAGCAAAGCGACTAGAGTACCTATGCAGATAATTTTTTTTTCTATCTTGGCTTGGGGTCATTTGCAACACATTTCTCGAGTCAAATTTCATATTGCCTGCCACATCCAATATTGAGTCTTACACCTATAAGTTGGCAATTCACAAAAATAGATGCCACATGTCTTATGTGAATATTCCACATGAGACATGCTCGAGAAAAAAATTTCGCTTCCCCATGAAACGACAGAGGCTCAGTCATGGGTCTTTTGGTATGACAGATCCATCTCTGAAACCCATCACACCATGGCATGTTAACAACAATTATTATTGCTATTGTAGAGTAGGCTATCCTGAGGCATTCCAGGGTCTAACTTTATCCTTCCATGACACAAACACAGGAAACTAACAGAATTGGTTTGTAAGTAGAACGAGGCTTACCCTCACAGTCTAATTTAATCTTAGTTTCTCTTTACCTCTTTGTGTTATCCCTACAGCCCAGAAACTCATCAAACAAGAGATAACTTCGAGCATAATCCAAAAAGTTTCAGTATACTTCGTCGCGTTTCGGATGAGAGTTCTAATGGAATGGTTTCACTCTATTTTTGGTATTTCTTTAGTTTCAATCATTATCATTATTAGTTTCCTTGGTATTTATTTATTTATTTACTTTTTATTTATTTATTCGTGTGATTATTTTTATTCATTTATTTATCTAATTTATATATTTATTTTTTTTTATCTATTCATCTATTTATTAATTCACTTATTTATTCATTTCTCTAATCTATATATTCATTTATCTATTCATTTATATATTCAGTTATCTAATCTATTTATTCATGTATATTACCTATATTTATTCATGCATGTATTAGCTTATCTATTTGTTTCTAAGCATTGCTTGTACCTATTTCTATGTGAATTATTGGCTCGTCTTATTTTTATATAAGGATCTACATATGCTGAGACGACAAAAAAAAAAAAAAAAACTATATCGTTTTCCTTAGGGAAGAGCGGAGGGACTCACCGAGGCAAGAGATACTGTTCAGATATTGACTATTCATATATTTAATGGTACGGACAAAAAAAACGTTTTACATATTTATTTAATTTATCTTAGCTCAGTGCCGGTCCCAAGCCCGGATAAATGGGGAGGGTTTCCAGGATAGTCCTAGCAAGACACTGGAAGAAAACCTCTTTGCTCAAGCAACACATGGCTGACCAAAATGAAATGGCCCTCAGTCCTAGCGGGAGGAGGAGCTTCATACATGGTCAGCCGACTGACAGATAGAGGACTATCTACTCAGGCCTATGGTGAGAAAAGTGAGGAAAAGGAGATAAAAAGGACTGAATGTGACTTTTCATTATCATGAGAACTGCAAATTGGATATTATTTGTCTAACACTATGGAATATGAAGTGAAATTGATAGAGCAATGAGAGAGAGAAATTCAAAGTAATATAAAATCTAGCTTTTTTTTAGCTAAGAAAAGTAAGGCATTACGCCTTTAATGTATGCCATTTAGAAACATAATCCAAAAGACTTCTTCCCAGCCCTCTCTCATCCGATAAAATAAAAATAGTGTATTAAAGAAAAAAAAAGCCAGTCGACCTTCGTATTCCAAGAAAAGTAATCTGACTTTTTTATTTATCGCCTTACAAGCCAAAAGGAATATACAGGTATAAATGGAAAATCTAAATTAGATTCTGAATTACTAGGGATATACGACCTGGCAGAGGATCGGAATGGGTCTGCAGATGTGCAGATCAAATTAAATTGGAAGATAGGTACAAGAGCCCAATTTTCCAGATCATATGTTGAGGCCTAATATAGAAGCTTCATAGTGAGTTTAGGGCTTACAAAAAAGTTTTCTTAACTTTTATTGTTGATGTTTGTGCGTAACATGTGTTTATGTGTGGAAAGAGAGAGAGAGAGAGAGAGAGAGAGAGAGAGAGAGAGAGAGAGAGAGAGAGAGAGAGAGAGAGAGAGAGAGAGAGAGAGAGAGAGAGAGAGAGAGAGAGAGAGAGTCGAACTGAACTCAATCGGAGTTCTGTTGCTGCATTTTCTAACATATCTTATACTCATCCAGATTATTTTTTTCTTTCTCTTTATGCGACTAGAACAGCTGAATGATGAGCTCTTCTGCCCATATTCACACACATACGCACATACACATGTACATGCACACACGAACAAACATACAAGCATATAATTTCCTAAAAAAAAAAAATTGCATCTTCTGGAGGGCCTCAGTGAATTATCTACTGCACTTTCAAAATATAATTATCTCGAGCCGTTTAAAATCAAAAGCATATATGTCTTCTTTCTACACTTTTGTGGCCTTCCTTGAATAAGATTTCGTCCGGAGTTAATGTAACAATAACATACCATGTTTATTCTTTTTGACTAAGTTTATTTATCAATATTCTATTCTTTTATCTTGCATAAGTATATTGTGTACAACAAACTTTCTTCATTTTTCATATGTGAAACTGTTACACAATGTTTGTTAATTAATTCTAGTCTTTCAGCACTTTTGAAATAAGTATCAACATCCACAAAAGAATGATCAATAAATGACAAAATGAAGCTTCATGCCTAGAATACTATTTTACGCACATTGCTCAAGGCCATGTTATATATGGGAGTGACTGAACTATCCCTTGATCAAACAAAGCTAGGATAAGAGCAGAAAAGCACGTTCTTCACCGCCACTTCTATCTCCTTATGTCTATTTATCAAACAAAGGTGAGTGAAACCTTTTAATTCAATTAACACGCCCAAATATTGACGGTAAACAATTCATTAATTGCAGTGTTTAGAATAATGACCCCGAATGAGTAATGTAATTTTAGAGAAAATGAGGTCATTAACTTACGGCTTAGAGAAATGACGGAACCTTTAAGAGGGGTTAAGTTAATGAGGGGACAAACTCCGAGTAATTCAGAAAAAAAACACTGCTGACACAGGCACTTTTAACTCGTTAATGAGTGAGGTGTTAACTGGTATTACACATATGAGTAATTAACAATTCAGGTACATCTTTTATGGGTCAGGGTACGTTTCTTAAGAGCAGCTGGCACCGGAACTGCTCCCAATTCCTATAAAACTGGTTAAAACAGCTGAGATTGACGAGATTTCTCACGGTTAATCCAAACATTAAGTCAAATTTATTGTTGGAGTCTTTTCTGAAGAGCTTTGCAATTCAGATATACAATATACAGTTTAGACAAACTCTGGCATATTGATATATTAAGATCATATTTCAAGCGAAAAACATTCATATATTATAGAAAATCATCTAATTTCTATTTATTGAATATCCCTACGAGTTTAATCGTACATCGCAGAAAATCGATGGTGTAAAGTCCTAGTCCTAGGCATCCTTATTATCATAGTATTTGTACAACTCTTATTTTTACATCAATTAAATCTGTGACAATTAAACGAAGTAGTCCTTTGATTTTTTGGGAAAGCTACTATATGAGTCGGTTAGATATGGCCAAAGATTTTAATAGTACTGAAATCCCTCGCTCTATCCTTTAACCCTTACGTTACATCACAACATCAAATTTTATTGTAAAAATATGGCTGAAGAATTTCCTATCTATTATTCATAAATTCGTATTTTTGTAGTACAAGCTTAATTGATTAAAAAAACTGGCATCTACAGAACATCGACGTATATTGACAGTAAAATAGATAAAGTACTGGACACAGTTCTCAATGATAATAAAATTCCAGATTCCCCTAAAAATCCTATAAATAATTCTCTCTACTGGGAGAGGGGTAAGTTCCCCTCTGCACACTTAATAATGATTATCTAGCCGGCAGTGGAATTTATTTCGGTTTTTAAAGACTATCCTCAATAAATGTCAGGCTAAGAGGAGTTATAAAAAAAAAAAAGGATATTTCGTACCTATGCGAGAGGAAAGAGATGGACTTGAGAGAGAGAGAGAGAGAGAGAGAGAGAGAGAGAGAGAGAGAGAGAGAGAGAGAGAGAGAGAGAGAGAGAGAGAGAGAGAGAGAGAGAGAGAGGAGAGAGAGAGAGAGAGAGAGAGAGAGAGAGAGAGAGAGAGAGAGAGAGAGAGAGAGAGAGAGAGAGAATAATTGCTTATTAATACCCGAGATCTTTCTTCAGATAGTTTGCAGAAGTAACCCGATATTTATCGAATTTCTCTTTCTCTTATAGTGACATACTTACAAAGTGTGTCTACTACATCAGGTTCCTCTCTCCATTTTAACAATGGATGGCACAAGTTAGTCAGCAAGGTAATCTTATCCACTGGAACTAATAAGTTTGTCTGTTCGTCTCTTTATATCTCTCTGTGCATAAATTTTTCGTAAGTCCCTGATTATAAAGCAAACATACCTAGGAGAGCGGCTTTTAAGAATAATTGTTAGAACATTCAAACATGTTGACAAAAAATCAGCAGCAAAACCCCCACTATTTTATTATTATTATGATTATGATTATGATTATGATTATTATTATTATTATTATTATTATTATTATTATTATTATCAATAATTATTATTAATTATTATTTTTATTATTATTATTATTATTATTATTATGATTATTATTATTATTATGATTATGATTATTATTATTATTATTATTATTATTATTATTATTATTATTATTATTATTATTATTATTATTATTATCATTATCATCATCATCATCTCCGTTCTGTACATATAAGCATTATCGCATACAATTAAGTCAGGTGTAATAGCCATATAAAACAATAAAAGAAATAGCTTAAAAGTTTAATAGAAATGAAAACATTCTAGATTATATGCCTTGAAAGTACCACTCCCTCTCCTAGTAGGCATTCAAAGGCTTCTAATGAATTCCTGAAAGTCACTATAAATAAAAAGTTTTTTAGTCATTGTTTTCATTACGTGAGAAAACATTTCGTCTTGAGCCCCAGGCAAGGAAGTTCCTCCATCTAGTTATATTTTATTTCCAAATATCTAACCGAGATCAAATGCTCTAGGTAAACATTTTAATCAACGGAAGTCAGTCTATCAAGAAACATTCCGGCTATCAGCATTTCATCACAAAGGGCACACAGACAAAGACCCGATTTCTTAAACAGTGTAAACCTAGGATACCATATTGTTAGTTAGCTAGACACACACCAATGGATTTCATAAACGCATCTGACGCGGTTCTGTGTATGGCTAGGATCCTGTACGGGATGCTAGCCATACACAGAACCGCGTCAGATGCGGATGGTCTCCAAAATGACCGTTCAAATTTATACGAGCTAGAGCAGTGATTCCCATCCGGGGTTCCGCCGACCGTCACCAGGGGTTCCGTGAAAAACCGTAAGCTAATTATGTGCTATTACAAAATGACAGAAAGTCATAACATTACTGACTTATTAGTGTGAACTCTCATGTGATTTAATTGTAGATCCCATATGAATTATATTACCCAAGAACTTTTCTTAAAAAAAAAAATAATAATAAACATATTAGTATACTATTTATGTGTTCCTTGGAATATGAAGAATTATTACAAGGGTTCCTCGAGGTGTAAAGGTTGGGAATCACTGAGCTAGAGGAATGCAATTTACGTACAGTATGTATATTCTTATTATTTTCCCCATTTCTGATCTCTTCCCCATTCCTCGGAATTATTAAATATGTTGGACGTGGCCAACTACCGCTGACACCATACCAAGAAGGTCGGGATAATTAATTTTGATGCTTCAGTTTGACAACTGGCGTCGAATAACGTCAAGAAGGTTATAAAAATGACCACTGCGAATATGAAAGTCTTAATTTATTCTATTTCTGTATTCTCGTTTCCATCTGTTTTATATTTCGGGTGGTAGTCCATTTTTCTTATGTAGTCTCCGTGGCAAAATGGTAGCGTCCGCGACTCTGAGGCGGCAGGTCGAGGGTACGCGCCCCGTCACGGACTGAGGTTAGTAAGGGCATACACTCAGGGTAACGATTACATCTGCCAAAACAAGTCCTTCGCAAGAAGGCAACTGTCCTAGCCCTTAGTTGAAAAGGGAGTTCGTGACGTAAAACCGAAACCAACCAAACCAGTCCATTTTTATTTATATACCAGGTGAAGTACATGTTTCATATATATAGTTTTTTTTTCATAATTTTCTTACTTCCCTATATTTATCTGTGTATTCTTCCTTCTATTCCGTTTACGTATGTTTCTTCCAATGTTTTCTTTCATTTCACAACCTCCATTTTTTTTTTCATTTATTACTTCCAATAAGTGTTGAAGTTTTTTCCGCTCGTCCTACATCTTATTTTAGCTAGACGTAGAGGACAGCACACGCAATAAAAGAAAGAAAAAAGACAAAATAATGATGCTTCAAATTTCCATATTTGCTTTACAAGATGTAATCTGCAGTTGCATCAGGATTTGTCATCACTGGATGTCCTCAAGAAAATTTATTAAGATTTTGCAAGGTGATGAGGTTGTTCAATATTAGCTCCTTCGCATTGTATCGCTATAATTCGCTCTCTCTCTCTCTCCTCTCTCTCTCTCTCTCTCTCTCTCTCTCTCTCTCTCTCTCTCTCTCCTCTCTCTCCTCTCTCCTCTCTCCCTCTCTCCTCTCTCTCTCTCTCTCTCTCTCTCTCTCTCTCTCTCTCTCCTTGCAAGGTGAAGTGGATGCTCGTTATTTGCTCTTTCACTTAGTTGCATTATAATTATCTCTCTCTCTCTCTCTCTCTCTCTCTCTCTCTCTCTCTCTCTCTCTCTCTCTCTCTCTCACACACACACACACACACACACTACATTATAATTATTTTAATGCAAATAACTATCTATGCCTATTTATATGCATATACTGTTCTGCAATTCACACACACACACACACAATATATATATATATATATATATATATATATATATATATATATATATATATATATATATATATATATATATAATATTTAACCTTATAATGGTTTTATCTAGGTATAAATATAAAGTTAATTTATTAGGAGTTTGCTTGCTGAAGTATATAGTCATGTATTTCAGAATCCTTTCCTTATGTTTTATTTACACTATATACAGTATTGCAAATTTATCCCTCTCCACTTCCCAGTTCCCAAGCAAAACATTCCAGGCACAGTCTCTTAAATGTTTTCCCCGTTCTCATATTCCTCTTTTCCTCCCCTTTATTATTCTTTCCTTATAAAAGAAACAAAGGCAGTCTATACGGCCTGCCTCCAGCCATTCCCTTTCCGATTTCTGGAAAACAATTTCAATAAACACGACCAACGATTTTCACCTGAGGTTCGTGGCACACTTCCCTGAGGATATGACAATACTTCCCATGTTGAGGATGGTGGCTAGATATATATGCTATCTTGTGATTTTGTTTCCAATTGCTTGCCTTTTTTTTAAATTGGTATTTCCGGTTACCAAAAAAAAGAAAATGTTATGACCTCTCCGCTGTTCTTGTGTTTGGTTGTCCAAAAACACAAATACTGTGATCTTCTTATTCCGATTCTTTTCAGGTGTTACACTGAATTAGCCAATTTTACTGACAAAATTACGACTCATTGTTAAACCCTATAAATATATCGAATATCTGCGTGTTGCGATTATTTTTGTAATCATTAAAAAAGTCTTAATCTAGAATTCTAGATTATACTTATTAATCTTGAGGAATAGATTATTAAACACTGTAAAGAACAGTGGATGCGCATGGCTGAGTAAAATCTTATAGTATCTCAGCAGAATACAGACTTATACCAAAACCATATTCCCCCTTGTAAAGAGGGGGGTGGGTGAATGAGTCAAAGAAAACAGTTGTAAATAAGGTTATTAAATCATTTGATAATTAGACTGCATATTTCATGGGGAAACATGAATCTAATATTGAGAAACCAGTATTAGTGCTCTTCACTTCTACAGTGGTCAATTATCCCTCTCCAGAATGAGCAAACGAGCCATTACTGATGGAAGTCACACTGCTGGAAAGCCATATTGTGAACCAATGTGTAGGATTGGCAACTAACACGTCGCATGTGAAGAGAGAGATTGGAAGTGACAATGAAAGCAAAATAAAAGAAACACGAACTGATATTCTCCAGGATAAGTGAGGCGAGGGACATAATAGAGGACGGAAAATGTTAAGAGAACTATAAAAAGAAAAAAGTAATAAAGACGTATAAGGCTGAAATGGAGGGAATAAATACCAGGGAGAGAAGGATGAAAAAGGAGTGTCTGGCAGCGAGTCAGAGTACATGAAGGAAGAGAAGAAAAAAGAAGGATGTGAACCCAATGTGATAAATGGCCTTAACAACTGTTAATTGTGTCATTAGGTTGGATTTGGATCACGTAATCCGTTGATAATGGGAAATAGGAAAGCTATACAATTTTCTCTACGATGCCTTAGGAATTTATCTTCGTTTTTGGCTCTTACATTCATGGACACTATATATGCACACGTGTGTTTTGTTAATATGCAAAAAATGTAGAGGTTTGTAAACTTTGGGGCGTTTCGTAATCTCCGAAAGAGATGGCCTGGTACATCGGCCGTGACGTCACACCATCTGGTTCCGCTTTACCGCCCGCTACCCCATACCTAGCACATTTTTTTTTTTACGATTGTGACACCAGGACGGGCAAAAAAAAAAAATCTTCCCTCATCAGGCTTGGGTACGAAGAAAACATAGAGAGAACCACAGATCGGGAGTGTATTGTGACTTGTCAGATGTGAGGGGATAATAAGACATGTGCGACGAATATCCAAGAATATTCGGTGTTGATGTAGGCATAGAAAGAGAAACGTAACTGAAGGAAGACTTAGCATTGAACTGTACTGGACAGTCTTATTTAAGTCCAATAGCCCCTTCAGGTGTAGTATTGCAACGGGCAGTTGATGCCATGGGCCAGCCTACTGCATGGATACAGTACTTTTCCCATTCTCGCTCTTGCAGTATCTTATTGAGCTGAATACCTGTATATTATTAGTGATAGTTCAAGTAGTCCATTAAAATATGTAATTACTGTACAAAAGTTCAGGTAAATGGTATTAGACCTATTTTTGTCAGCTGTTATTATGTTTTATCGTCTGCTAATTCTCTTACGAATTAAGGTATAATCAAACTCTTTACATTCGAGTCTATGATGTACGTCAAGAGTATATTTTTTTTTTTATGAGTGTGACACCAGGACGGGCAAAAGAAATTGCCCTCATCGGGCAAAAATAAACGGAGATGGAATGTTGTGACTCTACAGATGTGAGGGGATAATAAGAGATGTGTAGCGAATATGAAGGAATATTCTGTGTAGATGAAGGCATAGAAAAAACTTATCATCTATGTTGACCTGGTCAGTCCTATATAAGTCCTAGACATTCTGCTGAATTATCACAACGGGCGCCTGTGCCATGTGCCAACCTTCTACATTGGTAAATAGGTTCGTGTTCAATGATTTAAATGAATTTCGTAAATCTGACATTCTAATACATATTAGAATATAGAATAGGCTATATCTTAGCATTAAATTATATATATATATATATATATATATATATATATATATATATATATATATATATATATATATATATATATATATATATATATATATATATAATGTGTGTGTGTGTGTGTACAGAATAATAAATATATATTTTGATACTTAAATGATCGTTATAGTGCAATGTAGGGATTATATGAATGAACTTATAATTCCGTCAGCTCTGACACAGATTCATATACATGGTAGCCTAATTATTAATGTTATAGCTCAGATAACGTGAAATTATAATTGAAAAGCCAGGATTTCATGGATTGTGGGTAAGGATTCTAATTAAAATGCTGGTGTAAAAATATTTTATGAATAAGATATTACTTAACACTAATCCTAATTAAAAGCAATTTAGATTAGGCAACATAGCTTGCTTTAATTATATGGCTGGAGAACTCGTAATTATTAAATGAAAAAAAAATATAGCCTAAGCCAGCTCCAATACAAATTAAAATCAAAATAAGATTATATTGCTGATTATAATAGGAGATTTTGAAAACGTTAACTTACTTAAAGGAACATCAGTAGGGTACGTAGACGAAACTACCAGAATTTCAAACAAGTATAACACATGGTCAAATTCTCGGAGGTCGCGCTGCAATGCACTAATCTGCTGGTGGACATATAACTGACGAGGGTAACTCGGGTGAAAGCAGCACGGTCGAACCCAGCGGGGAAAACTGATCCAGGTGGTGTGACGTCATTGCATTTTCCCACCAAATGTATCAGGCCATCTCTCTCAGAGGTTACGGTTAGATGCACTTGATTCTTCAGTTACCCTTCGGTAAGTTGTACAGCTTCTCTTCGTCAAAGCACTTTTGGACAAGGTGGAGTAGATGATTATGTTTTTTCATGGGGTACACCATGTCTCCTCAGCAGAACCAATGAGCACATCATGAGATGCGTATATTCTATTGTACAATGGGGTCTACATGACCTGGGGTTTCGAAAATGTCAAAAAATGCCCTTTGCTTAGCTCTCATTAAAAAGATACAGATATTTGACTATTGGAAATAATACTTACAAAAGTGAAAAAGAAATACATGGTATTTCAAATAGGAAATGAACTTTTGATTCATTGCCTGACAAACAACAGCAGCCCGCTGTTTTCACTTTCATTCTGTTGATGCCATGACAGAACCCAATAAAATGAGTCTTGTGTAATTTGAAATCCCCATTTTAATGTTGTAATGATTGTTCACCTTTCATTGCATCGATAGTCTGTACTTATGTATCAAATTTTATGCTCCATCTGTTTTTAATGACATTAAGAATTTTTTTTTTACTATTTCGATACCTAAATTGCTCCTGTTCCTGTTTAGAGCATACCATTCCTTGACTGTCCTGTGAGCAATCTCACGTAATTTAGACCTCTTGATATCTATACAAAAAGAAAACTTAATCCTTGTACCTCTTATGCTATTCCTCTTGTTCAGTGATAGCTTGATAAAATGTAACGCATTTATCCAAGCCTCTAGCATTCTTGGATAATGCCCTTATTACTCAAAGAATCATTTGCAGTTTCATGTAACTTATCCATATATTCAATTAATATTTTATATCATGTACACAGTAAAGAGACATACGCTGTAAAAATCAGTTGTGTAAAAAACCGAGGATAGTTCCCAAACAATTGCAGAGATTCTCATTCCAAAGCGAACTCTATTATGGCTTGAGATAATAAAATGATGTAAGCCATATTCAAACAACATATATTAAAAGTAACCTTCATATTGATTCATTCAGAAGTCCTAATATCGCACTCTTTCCATAAACGTTCACACGCGTCCTTAACCAAATAATTCGATCAGCAAACATTAAATACAATCCACAGAGTTAAGTTGGGACACTTGAGAGTTATTGCTTACACATCAAAAGAGTACACGACGGTCATCTTACTTGCAACTGCTCCACGTGGATTACACGTTCACAACAAGTATCAACTAATTTGGAAAATTTCAACGAATCGTTTAAACGAAGAATCTGCAAGCTTTAGGCAATAATAATATCTGACGAAACATACAAGAGAGTAGGTTAACTGTTAAAGTATTTCATGATGGATGACTGTTATTATTGGCACCACCAGGATTAATTTTCAATTACCTAAAATGTTCTCGCGAATTTTCGTTAATCCATTTTTTCCTTCACTTTCACAATTATGATTCCGTGATTTCTCAGTGAAAACAGATCACACACACGCGCGCACACGTACACACACAAACACACACACACAGCTAATGTCTACATTAATTTCTATGAATGCAGACAGGGAGCTCAAAATTTAGATTTTATTTTACCAAAAGAATTTTCTGTAATATTTAGTGTGCCTAGCTAGAATACGAATTTTTCTTCATATTTAGGATAGTATCTTCATTTGAGAGATTTTATGGTCATCCAGACATTAAATATTGAAAGGACTTTTGTATGCCTATGGCCTCCGGTACCAACTAGGAA